>PVKE010032069.1:0-18683 GCA_004027555.1 Craseonycteris thonglongyai
AAATGAATAAAGTACTTGTGATTTAATTTCACTTTTACTTTTTCACTTTGAGAAAATAACATTTGTAAAAGTTTTATGTACCAAGGAGTTTATCGTTTTATTGTTATAATCAGGATAAACCTGAAATTTAAAATTTATAATAAATGCAAATGGAAACAGAATAATAAATAATATGGGTAACCAAAAAGTATCATATAAAAAGGCAAATATAAAATTATAAATTAGCATTAATTAAAGACAAACTATAATGTATATCTGTTGATTTTAAATTTATTTGTTAATTAAATTATTAAATTTACTTAAGTTTATTTTAGAATACTTTTATTTCCTTATAAGAGATGATGAAAGATTATTTGAATAATTTATCCAGAAGACAAACAAATAAAATATATACTAAGTAATCAGGTTGAGGTCAGAAAAAGAAAGTTGGCATGGAGTCAAAATTACTATATGCTTTGGGAGAAAAGCAAAACTTTGGTACTTTTTCATTTTCAGGAAATACATTTAATATAAATATTATTGTTTTCCTAAAAATAAATGCATTTTACATACCTCTTTCATGAGTGGAATCTGGAGTCGTGTATAGTGATTATAGAAGTCTAATACTACACACAGATACACACGTACACACACACACACACACACACACACACACAAACACTCACAGAGGGGAGACCCCCCAAAAAACAGAATTATCTTCTGGAGGGCCATTCCTTTTAGTACAGGCTTCCAGGGCTAGATGAGTGTTCTAGGAACCTAATTGCATCAGTGTACTAGCTGGCATTGTTGTGAGAGGCTACATTCTGCTTTAGTGAATTTTATTTGGAGAGTTTTTCAACGTGTTTTCCCATTACATGATGGGTGATTTACACGAACAACATGTTGCATGATAATGCACCTGCACACACCACACTGAGTATTCAGTAATTCTTGACCAAAAATAGCATGACCAGCCTCCACCCCCCACCCCCATCCCACCCTCCCTATTAATCTGATCTCGACCTCCCACATTTGTTTCCCCAGATTAAAAAAGTCCTCAAAGGGAAATGTTCTGCCAACATGGAAAAGGTGAAACAAAAATGATGGCAAGAAGCACTAAAAGGCATCAAAATTGATGAGTTCAAAAACTGTTGAGTAGTGGAAAAAGCTTTTGATGTAGGTATCGCATCAAAGGGAGAGTACTTTGAAGGTGACTGAAGTTTTAACATGTAAGAATAAATATACAATTTTTTATAAATAAATACTGTTTTTTAGGAGGGCAGCTCCCTCATATTAGAACAACTATAATTACATTTCAGTGTAATAGGCTTAATTCATAGGAAAGGAGTCTCTTCTCAGATTTCTATGCTAATTATACAGCTAAATAAACTTCAATATAATATGCAATAAATTTGTTAAATTTGTTTTTAATGCAATAGGTTCATTTATCTGAAAGTCTGAAAATTCACTATGACCTTGAGAAAAGATAGTTTCATTATTGCATGCTATCTCTGATTTTCAAAATTCACTCTTCATTAGATCTTGATGGACCAAATATTGAGAGGAAGAAGTCAGAACGTAATTGCTCAAAAGACCTTTACCATGAAATTCTACAGAACATGGAAGGCATAAATTTACACAGTATGGAGAACAAGACCTTCATCTTTATTATTGTTATTATTTTTACTACTACAGATAACCAAGAAGCAAATGATGTGATATGAGTGACTAATAAATACATTTTGAGGGGAAGGCATGGCAGATAATAATGAATCAAAATTGTTTCATTATGAAAAATTTTAAATTCTAATTTTTTTAAATAAAAAGAAATATATCTAGATTATGCACATGATGCACTTTTAAAAAAATTTCTGTTAGTCAATAGTGTAGTCCTTTTTTTTAATAATGTAAGTTTTAATAAGGCATTGCATAGATGCTTAATAATCTTGTGTGCCACAGTTAGAATATACATTAAATTTAATTCAATTACCATGAATTCTCTAACATTAATTTAGTTAAACAGGTAAATAAATATTAACTGTAATGCAAAGTATATTAATAATAGAGCTGTTGGTGAGTAGGATGTCCTTCCATTTATTACAAAAGAAATAAAGACCCTCCAAGAATAAATAAAGAATCCATTAATTAAGTCAGCATACAATGTTTAAGTACATAACGGTGCTTGAGCAAATGTCCATACTGTAGCCAGCAAAATGATAAAGACTGTTGCTTCCATTTAGTAAAAGGACAGGCAGAAAAACAATTACAAAAAATAAGATAAATAATATGGTAAAGCCATTATCTACATGCAGTTTGAAGGGAAGAGAATAATTTTTTGGTTAATGAGGAAAGACTTCAAAGAAACAGGGATATTTAAACTTGGTCTTGTGACAAAGACACAATAGTGAATTGAAAATAAATTATAAAGACCTTTTTTTTTCCCCATACTATAAAATATTAGGGGTCAAACCAATTTTTTAAACAAGTGGGTGATCTAAGCAGATTTGCATTCCATAACAATTGCTCTGGTCTCAGTTACAGATAATAGATTTCTACAGGGAGAGATTTGGAACAAGGACAACATTCATAAGGTCATTACACAAGTGCAGACAATAGATGAGTGGCTAAGCAAAAGTGGTGGAGGTTGAAATGCAGAGGGGAGAAGTATTAAAAAGCAATAAGTAATGTTAGAGGTAGTATGTAGAGAATTTAATGCAAAATAGAACTGGGTGCTTCAAAGACAGGGATATAAAAATTGTATAGAACTAAATATATATTATTGGGAAGAAAATCAGTTTTAGATCTTATTAGTTTACTAGGAGTGCCATAAAAGAGTGCCACAGACTGAACGACTTAAAGAACAGAAGTTCACTTTCTCACAGCTCTGGAGGTTAGAAATTCAAAAACAAGGTTTTGGCAGGTTTGGTTTCTCTTGAGGTCTCTTTACTTTGCATATTGCTACCTTCTTGCTGTGTCCATAGTTGGCCTTCACTCTCTGCATATGTATCCCTAGTGTTTCTTCCTTTACTTACAAAAGACACTAGTCATGTTGGATGAGGTTTCCACCTTTATGAACACTTTTACCCTAAATTATCTTTTTAAAGACCCTGTCTCCAAATACAGGTACATTTGAGGTTAGGGCTTAAATATATGAATTTAGGTAGGCTGAACACAATTGAGTCAATAATAGATGTGTATGAGTATTACATTTTGGGACTTTGATCTATAAACACCTAGGGCAAAGTTAAATAAAAATGCTCTGGATTATGAAACAAAGCCACTTACAGTGTGAATTTATTTGTTATAGCATATGCAATTTAGTAACATACGACTGATGTAGGAAGTGAGTGTGTTCATCACCCTACCTCTAAAGTATATTAATAAGTGTCTTAGCATAATAAATATTTATTTCACACTCACTCAAACTTTGATTCAGGTTACCGAGCCCTCATCTAACTTGTAACTTTTCCATTTGAAACATAGAACTTCCAAGGTTATATTACTGGACGTTTGTATCTGACATTTTTAAAGGGCCAATACTGGAAGTGTTTTTATATCACTTTCATTGCACATCCCCTTTTTTAGAAATAAATCTAAGCATATGGCCTCATTATAACTACAAATGAGACTGACAAATGTGGTCTTCCTGTGCATCCAGGAAGAGAAAATGATAAACTAAGAATATACAGTTACCTATGTCACATCAGAAATAATTACTAATAATATTCTGCTCTACTGAGTTCTAATTACGTTTATTTATTGTTCTTTAAATGAAATTACATACAAACATGATCAGGTTATTTTGTTTCCTGCTTATACTATCTAAAACTCTTATTGGGGTCTTTATATGTACATAACCTTCTAGATGCATTTCATTATTTTAATAGTAATATATTTTTTCTTTTTTTATTATAATTAGTTTAGGTAGTATTAGGATATAGGAAAAGGGAGGAGTCAAGGAAGACCAAAAGGTTTTTGTTCTGAGTAATCAAGTAGACAGTTTTGTCATTTGTTAAAATGGAAAAAGATGGAAAGGCATTAAGAGATTGATTTGGACTTGGGAAATTTAGATGCCTATTACAATGGAAATGCAAAATGGGTGATCAAGGATGTCAGTATGAAAATCAGCCAGTACTATCGATTCAAATTGGCTGATTTATTATCCACAGTTTGAAATGTCATTTTACCAAGGATGGAAACTTTACATATAGGTTGTTTATGCTCTCTAATTTGTTTCATTAAGTAGTTTTATTCCTAGTCCTATTCAGTTTTCTGATAGTTTTATTATTGTTGTTTTAAGGTATTCCCTATTATCTGATAGGACCTTCTTATCTCTTTCTCTTCTTTAGAGTCAGGAATTTAATCATAAATTAATTTTCAGAACTACTTCCTCAGTTTGTTCCCCTTCCAAATAATACATGCCTTCACTTAACATCCATGAGGTTGACAGTTGCTTAATTAAAATTTTTATTAAAAAATCTCTTATAAAAATCATAAGTTTCTTTACTTAAGTTCACTTAAATGGGCTTCTGCTCTTTGAAATCTGCCCCAAGTCATTGATGTTTATAATAGTTATATAAAAAGTATAAATAAAGAAAACCTTCACTTGATAAAACTTTTGTAAATAAATAAGGCAAACTTTCATTTTGATAAAACAAAATCATTAATAAATAAGCATTGCTGAAAAATAACATACATTTCAAAAATATTTTGTGGTATATCTTAAATATTTTTGAGATTCTTTTGATTACAAATTTATATGTAAAATTGTAATGCCACATCTCTCCCTGAACCAATATCATCACTTAAGGACGTGTTAGATGTGATATGTAGTGGACACTATTGCTTACTCTGAATTTATTTTCAACTTCCTGCTTCTTTGTGGAAGTTCAAAATTCATTCAGATTTGCATTGTCCATCACTTTGCTCTGTGTTTTATAGAAATTGCCCTCAGTTCCTTGAATATTCCTATTTATTTTGTTTGGCACAGGCATTTGGCTGGATCCTAGACAATAATTAGAGGAAGTCTGCTGCGGGGTTAAATGAGACTGTATGAAAACTAAGTTTCTTCCTTGTTCTAGATAATAATTAGAGGAAGTCTGCATGGGGTTTAAAATGATACTATACGAAAACAAACTTTCTTCTTTCCTTGGAAGAGTTTTCAAAATCATAATTTTTGCCTTATTGGTGTGTCTGAATCGCTTGTATCCAGGAGAGTAACTGCTTTGAAGACAATGCTGACACATAAAAAATTAACAACATAGAAAATGTAAGCCCTTGATATTTTTATGTTTTTAACCTCTAGATTCACATGGACTAGAAAGGACTTAATTCCCAACACCTAGATAGTATGAGGAAATATATTGTCTTATTTTTAAATACATATTTGAACTAAATTTTCTTTTATTTACACCCTAAATATTATTAATGATCACAAATACTAATCAAAATTCTTTATATGATTTGAAGAGTTGTCTTGAATTATTAACAGTTTATTTTAGGGAGCAGTGATAAAATGGAGAAAAAAATTATCACAGAGGTATATGATAGTTCAGGTTGCTTCACACACTCTTTAAAATGATTTGAATTGTATTCATACATTTCTGTTTCCTATAAGAACTAGAAAGTCAAATCAGTTTTTGAGTCTTCATAACTCTTTTTAGTTATTCACTTGTAACAATTCCAAATTAGTTATTATGTCTTGAAATATTGTTTATGGAAGTATTATAAAGGTTTTAACATTTTTTTGGTTAAATTTAATGGGGTGACATTGGTTGATAACAATTAGATAGTTTCCAGAAGCACAAGTCCACATCACATCAACCATGCTTCACATTATGTGCCCACCACCCAGAATCAGCTCCCCTTCCATCACCATATATCCAGTGCCCCCTCCCACCTCCCCCCACAACTCTCCCTCCCCCCTTTTCCCTGGCTCTCCAGGTGGTTTTAACATTTAAATTTTGGTAATAAGATCTACTCCTGATACAGTATTGGCTTTCAATTATTAATCATTTCTTAAACAAACAAAGCCTCATTATTCTTGGATTTTGTATTTGTGAATTCATCTATTTGCTAAAAAGAATCCTAAATTATTAGCCACAATTGTTTGCTTTTTTACAAATGACTCCTGTTCCAAATCAAGGTGAAGTATGTGGGGGTTATATTAATTATGTATAAATTAATTTTATAAGAATTCTGGATGCATTTGCAAAATCTTTTTTTTTTTTAAGATTAGAACTGAAAAAATGTTATCTTATATACTTTACTCTTACCACTTACAGAGTAGAAAGTTATTGGTTTACAACACTAAAGTAATACACTGGTAAAAAAAGAAAAAGTAAACTAAATATTATAAATTATCTCAATTTAACATTATATTCCTAAATATTATATTTCCTAAAAATTTAATAAGATTTTTAGAAACAAAAAAGAGAATCATATCTTTATATTTTTATGTTTCAGTTACCAAATGTCTTCAGCAACCACATTATAAATATGTAATTTTATAACTAGCTTCCCTTAAGGTACATACTGAAACGATATAGTTGATAACCAAATCAGGCTCCATCATCTTTGTCTTCTTTCATCTTATTTCATAGGGTAATTGCCATTCTGGAAAAATGTTCATTATATATATACTAAGTGTGCACTGTGAAATGTCTTAGTAAAACACTAGCTTGCATGTTATACTCTTGTCCTGCTTAATAACTGTGATAAAATAGAAATAATAAGGCTCTAAAGAACAGCGTAGAATTCAAAATAGAAATTACTGTACATTACATTGCCATTTGATATGATGTACTGTAGCTTGATGACAGTAATCTTAATAAAAATTACACTAGAGATATAAAAATATATGTTGCTATCTATTAACAATCAGATACTGAAAAGTATTTATCTTGCATCTACATTTGAATGTTAGTCTTAAAAGGCTGTTATTGTAATTAATAGAACATTAAAATCTCATTTGAAAAGAAATTTAATGCTAAATAAAACTATCAATAAAACTCAACTGAGACAACAAACTGAGGCAATGCAGAATAACTGAATGATTTTGAAATTTTGATTGTGAATGACAAATTATTATATTATATTTATTTATTTATTTAAATTTATTATATTTTATATATTTTTTAACAGAGAGAGAGAGATACAGAGACAGAGCAAAAACTGAGCTGAGGGCACTCCCCAGTTCAGCACATGGGTCCACATGGGCCGGGGCAGGGATTCGATCCTGGGTCCCCGGCACTGCAAAGTGAGTGCTTAACCCACGGAGTCACCCCGGCTTCCCCTGACAAATTATTATAAATTCAACTGGGAAGATGTATAATCTGGTACTGACATTTAGAAAATTATGCAAGTTTTGTCCATTTGCTAAACAGGTGAATAACATGCCTTTATGTGTATCTATTTCCACATGATCAGCAGGATATGTCATTGCATTTAAATCCTCAAAGAGTTGTATGACGTCTACAAATACTACATTGCCGATGAAAAATCTAAATCAAGCTTGTCCAACCCAGAGCCTGTGTGGGCCACAGGTGGCCCAGGACAGCTTTGAATGTGACACATTACAAATATGTAAACTTTCTTAAAACATTATGAGAATTTTTGATTTTTTCCCTCCTAGTAATAAGCTATTGTTAGTGTTTAGTGTATTTTATGTGTGGCCCAAGACAATTCTTCTTCCAATGTGGCCCAAGGAAGCCAAAAGTTAGGACACCCCTGATCTAAATGTATATTTCATCATTTATGGCTCTTTCAGTTAAACATGTCAGAGATCCTAAACTAAATAATATTGGGCTAAGGTTGGGCATAGAGTTTTGTTTGTTTGTTTGTTTTTTGCTAAATCAAGAAATTGAACAAATCAACAAAAGACAGAGAAGAATCTGTACCAAAACCATTTGCATTTTAAATATTGGCTAGCTTATCTAATATACTTTTCTCTATTTGTGCTGGTTTTATTATTTTCCATATTTTTTCCTATATGATGGAAATCTTGGCAAACAACATTTTCAAAAGCTCTGTTTCTTATGTGATGCTTTTTCTGATTTCAGATTTTATAATCCTAGGTAAAATTTCCAGTTAGCCCTGCTTGGGATTGGTTCCTACATGTGACTAGGGTTTAGTTGGATAATGGGAGGATGAAGAATTTATATCATGAGCAAAAGTATTTGGAGGTGGGGAAGTTTTATGGAATGCGCTGTTACTCTCAGAACAAGAAATAAAAAACTGACCAAATAATTGTTGCCTTGTACTCATTGCTATAATTGCATATGTACCATATACCTATGGAGAAACCACCCTTAGGTCTCAATTCAGTGTAATTATTGCAACCAAAATTAAATATTGAGTTCCTACAATGTGCTAAAAGCTATGCTAAGCACCTGGGAATACACAGTGAAAAACACTGATAGCTTCTTCATCCTCAAATAATGTACATTTCAGTGTGGAGATAGCTAGACTACTTGTTAACAAGCAATTACAAAAACTTTGAATAGTCATAGATATTATGTGTGAAATAAAGAAGGGACAGAGATGAAGAATAATGTAGGGTAGCTATTTTAAGTATATTGGTCAGTGAAGACCTTTCTGAGTACTCATTCTTGAAAGTAGAAAAAAAATTAAAATTAAGATAGCAAAGTCTCTTAGTTGGGAAACTTGTGATCTGTTCAAACAAACTAGTGTTCTAACTAGTGAAGTGCAGAATGGTTAAAGACATGACCAGATAATACAGAAATTAAAAGTCCGGGATGAGAAATTTTATTATAAATGCAATTTGAAGTCTCTGAAGCATTTCAAGTCAGGAAGCAACAAGTTCTCGTTTATATTTTAAGAAAATTCACTCTTGCTGTTTCGTGGGAAACGATTTTAAGTGATGGATGAAAAATGTATTTGGTGATGTACTGGATATGAGGGTTGTGAGAAATGAAGAACCTAGGATAATTGCTTGTTTGGGGGAATTAGATGTAATTGATCAGAAAAAAACAAAACAAAACAAAACTTTAGTTATTTAGGGGATGGTTTTAATTTTGATCCTATTCTTTGATTCAGGTCAAAAGAGAATGCCCACTTCAACATAGCTGCAATGTTTTCATCTTAATTGTTAACTCATTTGTCATAATAAAGGCAGTATGAGGAGAGGTTCAGTGCTGGTTTCAGTCAGAATCCTGGTATTGAAATTCCAGTTATATAGCTTTGAACAAAATACTGATCCCATATACTACTGGTGAACATTAAGCCAATGTATTCATTCATACCAGCTTCATAGTCTTATTATTCTGGTCACATAAAGAAAATTAAGGTTAACTGAGAAATACTGAAGAATTTCTTTAATAATATCAGTGTTTATTATGTAATATTTTCTTATTTATATAAAAATTGCTTCCCCAATAAATATATATTTTAAAATATTATTTTCCAGGTCGTTTGTTTTATTATAATGTAATAAAGTACCTATTTCCCAATTTTAGAGACCTTATAGTAATACTTAAAGAGATGGTTGTTTGATTGCAGTACAGATTTTTGTCTCTATATTATCTCATTGTGTAAATGTTATAATTGGCTATCAACTATTTAGGTTAAATGCATCAATAAATTATTTAATATTAAGTAATGTCTACAACATCTTGGATTTGCACAGTATACAAATATTATACTCTAACATGGTAGTAATGTCTTTGCAAAATAGCATATAGAAAAAAGTCTATGCTGATGCAAATGTTTAATTCTTTTCAAACATCCCTTATTTGTAAATTTTGATAAATCCAAATATATAATTTACTTAAATGTTAAAAACATAATCAGAATGCCAGAGAAGAAAGTATATTTAAGTACCTTATTTAGAAATATATTAGAAATATTCAATGTTTTGAGGAACCAGGGATAGGAGAAAAGGTTTTGGTTTAGATACTGTTGATACTAACAAAAAAAAAAAGTTATATCCTCATGTATTACAAACTTATTCAGTCCAAATTTATCATCCAGTTGTTATGGCAAGACACATTTTAACTAATGGAAAAATTTGGGAAAGAAAAAATATCTAACTTTCAGACAAGGTGTTGTTCAATGATTTGTAGTAGACTCTTCACTTGTTTTAACCTATTTTAACTTAAGTATCATTTTACTGTCATCATAAGTGCATAACTCAAAGAAGAGTAGGATTAATTCCAAATTATCTATAGCATTAAAAAATTTTTCCTAGTTTTGTATGTTAAGTGAAACTGTATGCTTTGGCTTTTCTTTTATCTGAAATGTAATCATTAAGTATTTCCCAAAACAAGTTTGTTTACATTAAACAATTAATTTAGTTAAAACTATCCTACAAATAAGTAGTGAAAAAATAGGGCGGATGCCGAGATGGTGCAGTGAATTGAGCACTTATCTTCCAGCCCTGGGGTCCAGGGATCAAGTCCTGGCCCTGGTCCATGCAAACCCATATGCTGAGCTGGGGTGTATCCCCAATTCGGTTCTCAGTGGGGCGAGCTTACATGTGGGAGGACCCTGGTTCGGCTCCTCCCTTGGACAGTTTCCCATGTAAGAGGCCCCCAGCTCACAGGGGTGTGCCTCCCATGGGGGAGGCCCCTGGACCAATTCCTGCCCTGTGTAGTCCCACACCCACCTATGCAACAAAAACTATATCAAAAACTAATGTACAACTATGGAGACTGCTCTGGGCTCTCCCCTTCTCTTCATCTCTCTGTCACTGTCTCTCTCTCTCTGTCAAAAACAATAAAAATAAATCTTTAAAAAAACTGGTATTTATACATTTTTAGATTAGATTTGAAGTTGAGTGTAGATGATATTTTTGAAAAGAGCTACATTAGTTTTACATCTTTTACCACAATGAAAGACATCATTTGAACTAAAATCTTTTAGTTAATGCATTATCTCTATATTTATGAAACATTGAAAATATTCAATTATTAATTTTCTTTTCTGTTTGAGTCACTGTGCCACACAATTGATTTTTATTTTTGCTTAATTTTTTCTTCATGAAAATAAATACATTTTTATTTAATTTTTCTGTTTTTTTAATTAAATTTATTGGGGTGACATTGGTTAATAAAATTACATATGTTCTAGGTATATAATTCTATAATACACTATCTATGTATTGCATTGTGTCTCACCATGCAGAGGCAGTTCTTCCATCACCATATATTTTATATCCCCACCCCCATCACCACACTTCCCCCGTTACTCTCAGGTAGCCATTAAACTATTGACCGTGTCCATGAGTTCATGTTCCTTTGTTGCTTTCAGTTTCATATTTCACATATGAGTGAAGTCATATGGTTCTTGATTTTTTTTCAGTCTCACTTAATTCACTTGGAAAGGAACCTGATCTCTAGGTCCATCTATGTTGTCACAAATGGCAGTGTTTCATCTTTTCTTATGGTTGAATAATATTCCATTATGTTTATATGCCACAACTTTTTTCTCTAGTCATCTATCAAGGGACACTTTGTTCCTACATCGTGGCCACTGTGAACAACGCTGTGATGAACACTAGGGTACATATATCTTTGTGGACTATGGTTTTCAAATCTTTTGGGGGGAATGCAGGAATGGCTCAGTGGAGCACTCATCTTGCAGACCAAGATGAGAATCCAATCCCGGCCCCAACCCATGCAGACCCATATGCTAAACTGGAGTGTGCCCCTACTTTAGTTCTCACTGGGACAAGCTTTCTATGTAGAAGGCCCCCAGCTCAGCTCCCGGAATTGTGTCTCCCATGCAAGAGGCCCCTGGCTGGTTCCTGCCCTGAGCTGTCCCCCACCCACCTGTGGAATGAAATTATATAGAACACTAATGATGTCCAACTATGGAGACTTCTCTGGGCCCTTCTCCTTTTCTCTGTCTCTCTCTGTCTCTGTCTCTCTGTCAAAAATTAAATAAATAAATAAACAAACAAACAAACAAATAAATAAATAAGTTTAAACATCTTTCAGGCAGATATTCAGAAGAGTTGCTGGGTTTTATGTTAACTATTCTTAATTTTTTATTGTTAAATTTATTGGGGTGACATTGGTTAGTAAAAATTACGTAGGTTCCAGGTGTCATCTATGTGTTGCATTATGTATATTGACTATGGTCATACTACCCTGAACATGCCCACTGTTATCTGATCTCAGAAGCCAAATACATGGTGATGGAAAAAAAAAAACTGATTCTTGGTAGTGAATACATAAAATATATTTTTAATTTTTTGAGGAATTGCTATATGTCTTTCATAATGGTTGTACCAATTCACATTTCCACCAGCTTTTTAGAGAAAAAGTAAAATTCACTTTTGCCTGACTTTTCCCCCCCTTTTTCCCCTTTGAGTTGACTATATTAATTGTTATGTTTACTTCTGTCACTCATGGCTGATGCTGCCTTATGGAAGAAAGGTATAGGGCTTATCATCATTTAAATGATTTCCAGGTTGTGCCTTATTACCAAACAGGAATAAGTGACAGTTACTACATTATAAAGCATTCACTCAACCATTTTGATGTTTTGGTATGATACCAGAGACCTCTTGGTTTGCAACAAATGCATGAGGAAGTGTGATACAAATGACTGAGGAAAATGAGCAAGAAAGAAAAAAAATCCTGGTTTGTTTTTAGTTTTTTTTCCAGATAGAATCTCTAAAAGTGACTACATGCTCATCATTCTACAGTGTAGGGATCTCACATTAATATATATATTTCAGCTGGGGTTCCATTCTGGGTATAGATTCATGCTAATTCACTCATCGCAGAATAGTTTCATATATAGAATAATAGCTTGCACTTTACTATGGAATTATGCAATATTTGAAACATTAGCCTAGAATTCAACCACCTAGAACAAGATTTAGTAAAACCTGGAGTCTGGTTTCAGCATCTAAAATTTGCTTGGCCAGCAGGAAGAATGCATTAGAACTAATGTGTTAGAAAATGAGATTTTACCTGAAGTTTTTTCTGATCTTCAATACATTGGATAGTCCATGCCACATTTTTCTCTCTTTAAAACTAGATAAAGAGGTATGGGTTATAGTACCAGTCTTCCCATGCAATAATAGTAAAGCATGCCACACTTTATTCAGGCCATAAAAGGACACCTGATGCACTGAAAATAATACTTTTAAAGAGCAGTGAATAAACCATACCTTTTACAGAGAATCTCTTCTTTAAACTATGTCTATTAAAACAATGTGACAGACCTATTATCAATATTCCAGACCTTTTCTTCAATATCCCTCTAAACTGCATAAAAATGGTACTTCACCATTTACATCTTATTGACCTTCTATTTTCTAAAATTATATAACTTCTTTACATTAGAGATCTCTAACCTTTTTTTAAAGATTCATTTTATTGTTTTTGACAGAGATACAGAGACAGAGACAGAGAGAAGGGGCAGGGCACAGAGCTGTCTCCATAGTTGTATGTCATCAGTTTTAGACAGTTTTATTTCACACAGGTACTTGGGGAGCCATGCAGGGCAGGAACCGGGCAGGGATCCTCTCACATGGAAGGCATGCCCCCTTGAGCTGGGGCCAAATCAAGAGCCTTTCACATGGGAGTCCTCACACATAGGAAGCTTGCCTGGTAAGAACCAAAATGGGGGCCTCCCACATGGGAAACACACCGCAGTTCAGCATAGGAGCCAGGATTTGATCTTGGGACCCTGGGGCTGCAAGGTGAGTGCTTAACTTGCTAAGCCATCCAGGCATTCTTTTTTTTTGATGGGGGTGGCACACACATCTGATTGTCAAAAAATTTTAAAAACATTCTTTTAGTTCTCAGATTACTAGTCCTATTCCTGAAATGTATCCCAGAGGCTTCTAGCATCAGTATATCTGGCCAGCTAATCCACATCAAGCTTGTGACATATTCCCACAAACCTGCACTGACTAAAATAATTATCTCCTTACAAATTTACTACAAATCCTAATAATCATTCTCTTCTTTTATTCTGAAGTTCAGAGACACTAATAATCATTCTCCTCTTTTATTCTGAAGTTCAGAGGCATATTACAAAATGCCTCATGAACAGCTTAATCCAGATATTGCAAAAACCTTAAATTTAAATTTTATAAACCAAATTTTTCTTCTTTTATTTTATCATTTTCAACTTTCATATATTTTTTAAAGATTCTAACCTTATTGCATGTAATAAAAAATCTAAGAATTAACTCTAGCTCTTTCAGTCATCTCTTCCATTTGACTGGTATTTGATTTCTTTCTTTTTGTTTTTTTACAATTTTATCCATCTATTTTATTCTCCCTTTGAATCAGACTGCAATCACCACATTTTAAAATCTCATTCACATTCTAGAATAACACAGTACTATTTCCCACTAATTTTTCCTAGACCAGAATTAAAGTAATGAAAAAAACAAAACAAAACACTAAGTTATAATTTTGTATCCAGTACAATTATCCTTCAAAAGTAAAGGAGAAATAAAGATTTTTCTCATGCAAAAAAAAATTGATGAATTTTTACCAATAGACACAAGTTGCAGAAGTATTAAAAGGAATTCTTTAGCAAGAAGGAAAATGATACAGGTCAGAAATTTGGATAAAAAAATTTCAACATAAAAAAGGAGAGCTTTAAAGAAGGAATATGTGAATGTACAATAGAACCTTTTATTCTTAATTGATCTAGCAATAAGAAGTTTGTTTAAAATAATAGCAACAATGCATTCAATGGCTATAGTTTATGGATAAGTAAAACAAAGGACAGCAAATAATAGAAGAAATGGGAGGGAAGAACATATTTTGTTATAGGCATATGTACTACCTGTGAAGTGATACAGTGTTTGAAATTGGAACAATATTAGTTATAAATATATACTGAAAACTCTAGAACAACTACTAAAATTTTTAAAGGTTTGATGGCTTAGAAAAGAGAGAAAATATAATGATATAAAATGTTCCCTTAAAACCACAGAAGGTAAAGAAGTTCTGATATTTAAAAGTAGAAACAAAGGACAAAAGCAATGAATAGAAGACAGTAACATATATGGTAAATTTTAATCCAAATATATTAATAATAATTTTAAAAATCAATGGTCTAAATATACAACACAAAACAAAATAAAAAACATAGACCGTAAAAGAAGGAAATTTAACATGTTGTTTATAAGAAACTCACTTTAAATATAAAGACATATGCATATTAAAAGTAAAGGGATTGAGAAAGATAAACAAGTCAAGAGAGATTTATGAGATTATGTTTTTGTAATGTAGGTGTAATCCACTGGGTATTTCTCCTAGTGGTCTAGTGGCCTGGTGTTATTCATTCAGCAGTCATCTTTAGGCAGCTAACTGCTACTTGATGATCCAAGAATACTCCACTCCCATGTTTGATTAGCTAGGCTCATTAGCTAGGAGTCTCCTCTGTGTTACATCGCCAGCAGAGATCATCCAGATTTTCTGTCAGCAGCATTTTCAGAGGGTCCTAAATTGCATGTGTTTATCAAGCCTCTGTTATAAGTTAAGATCAGAGACATTAGGTAACCTACTCAAGACAACAAAGCTAGAAAGTAAAAGAGCTAGAATTTAAACTTGGAAATCTGGTTTTAGAACCTATGTTTTTATATCTCAAAATGGGGAAGAACACAAGTATTGTGAAGTTGAAGTCTCTGGTGACATCGTTCATCAATGAAAAAAAAAAAAGCAGCACTAGGTGACAAAGACTAAATAAGTTGTGCTATCATTGCATCATGGAAAACATGAAAAAGAGCTCTACCCTGTCCTATAAAATATTATGTAGTCATTCATAAGACTGAACTAGAACTACATTATGTAACCACTAAAAACAATGAAATAGAGTGAATCAGACATTAAAACTTTATTTTTTAATGTTTACACCTACACACACATAGAATATGCATGTGAAAAAATAAATGTTTAAATAAATATATGAAAGAATGCATGCCAGATTTTCTTTAATTTTGTTTAATTTAGGCAGAATAAAGACATCAGAAGAGAAGAGTCAAGCCCAAAAGAAAAACACATTGTAAAAAGTTCATTATATGTGTGCATATACTTATGAAATATTTCAGCCTATGGTTTTTTAATTAAAAATAGACCATGATCATAAAGGTCTAATCCAAGTAATGAAAATATTCTATAACATTAAAAATGTATTAATAAAGGACATCAAAGATTCAGATATATATTGTGTTAGTAAAATTACTACAGTATTACCAGCCATTAGAAATTAATGAGAGAATAATTTTATGTACAAAATAATAAATATAAGAGGGGATTCTAAGGCTCTTTGACTTAGCTACCAATTGCTGATATTTTACCTTTAGTACAAGAAGGGAAGATTTTATAGCTTCTGGGATGATCTACCATGAAAAAGATCAGAAAATGCATAGACAATGTAATGTAAAGTTGAACACCTGGAAACTGCAATTTTTACCAACCAATGTCACCTCGATAAATTTAACTTTTAAAAAGACAAAAAACAAAAAAACAAAAAAATGGAAGAGAATGTGAAAAAGAGCCAAAAGACAATGTAGGAGTACTACATGTTCTATCATTTTGAGATATCTACACATAAAAACTTTAATTAAGTACTTCAAAATTTAAACCTTATCATAGCTATTGTGGATTAAAAAAAAAAAAAAAGGAGGATGGGTTCTGTGAAAAGTAACATCACAGGGTGACCTGATCAGAAATTCTTACCTGGGCAGGTCATGGGGGTTAGTCATGCTCCAGTCATAAAACTTTTTTATTAAAAGGCTTATCTTTGCCTTAAATAAGCTCTGTCCATTGCTTCTGTGCAGTTAGCTTAACACACCTTGTAAATGTTCCCTTTCAGACTCCTCAAGACCGCACTTATTCTTAACTATTCTGTCATCCAATTTTCACCTTGCTTCTTCCCACCTTTATATAATCCTCCTTAATCTCAAATGCATAAAAAGAAACAGTAAATTGTTATTTTCCAAATACTTATCTCAGTCTGTTAGATCTTGCTTTTCAGGTTTATCCTCTTTTTGATTCAAATAAATGTATATAAGATTTTTGGTCAAAATGGAGGAGTAGGTAAAGACACCATGCTCACCTCCTCTCACAACTACATCAAAATTACAACTAAACTATAGGACAACCATCACTGAGTATGGTCTGAAGTCTAGCTGAACAAAAGTCCTACAACTAAGAATATACATTAATAGAATAAGCTATATTGAAACTGATAGGAGGAGCTGAGATATATAACAAACCAGTCCCACATGCACATGTGACTGTCAAAATCAGGAGAGATATGTTGGCTGCAGAGGTCCTCCCAGAGGAGTGAGGGGCTCCAGCCTCGTACCAGGGTTCCCATACCAGGGTTCCAGTGCCAGGGAGCAAAGCCAAAAAAACTTTTGTCTGTGGAAACCAGTAGAGATCATGGCTGTGTGAAATAGAGCAGCTGAAGTCCCAGGCATTCCTCTTAATGGGCCCAAGCATGGACATATTTGCTCAGAAACTCCTCTGAGCTCCAGCCCTGAGGCAGTAGCTAGAAAGACCCAGGAAAATACAGAAGAAACTGAATTGTGTAGCTTTGGGGCAAGGCTGGAGGGGCAGTTTTCTTTTAGAGAGAAGTGCTGGTAGAGTCCTTGTTCTTTTGTTTAACCTTCCTTCCCCCAGTACACAGACATAGGCAGCTACCCCATCTGAGTCTCCATCAATCTAACACCATTTCTTTCCCTGGTGATTTTCTAAGACCCTACCCCATCCAACTTGTCACTTCTGGTGGCATTTCCTTACAAATGGCTTATCTTTGTTCATACTTCAGAGGTTCCTAAAATTTCTCAAAGGTTTAGAAACCCCAAACAAGCACCATCTGACCTTGCCATTACCTATACCTCTTGCTAAGCAGCCCCAAGCTCAGCACTAATAGCAGCTGACCTCAGTTCAAAGCTTAGCCTCACCCAGACACCTCTAAGCCCAGTGTGCATGGAGGTTATCTGCAGATTGTTTTGTGACTCATTCCAGGTGAACTTGTCCTGCTGGGGATCCCTGCCCAGAGGGCCCAGTTGGCTGCCTCTGCAGATAACACACCCAAAAGACAGTCTTAGAAAGCACCAGAGTTTCCACAAAAACAAATCCTGCTCTATAGGATCAGCCCTGCACAATAGCTCCTCTATGATAGCCATGGCCAGTCCTCATAACAAATTAACCCAATGGTCAGTTTCTACCAATTGACTTGTAAATAGCAACCAAGGCTCAGCTATAATAGGAGGGCAAACATAACCCAAACAAAGGACATACCTGGAGCACCCAGCTCAGGTGAACAGGGAGACTGCTGCTGGGCTCCACAAGGACATCTACTACATCTACTAGAGCTGGGAGAATAGAAGCCCTACCTAATATAAAGAAACACAGAGAGTCAGCCAAAACAAGGAAATAGGGAAACATGACCCAAATGAAGGAAGAGTACAAAGCTCCAAAAAATTAACTAAATAAAATGGAGATAAGTAATCTATCAGTCACAGAGCTCAAATCACTGATTATAAGGATGCTCAGTGATCTCAGGGAGAACTTCAATAAAGAGATAGGAAACATAAAAATGGAGATAGAAAACATAAAAAAGAACCAGTCAGAAATTAAGAGTATAGTAACAGAACTAAAGACTATATTAGAGAGAATAAATAGTAGGTTAGATGAAGTAGAGGATTGAATCAGTAATTTAGAAGATAAAGTAGCAGAAAACATGCAGAACAACAA
>PVKE010032070.1:0-18680 GCA_004027555.1 Craseonycteris thonglongyai
TTTTTCCCTGACGTGGATGAAAGATTGATGGCTATACTTTTTAAAAGGACAGATACCCAGAGAACCAGGGTCCACCATCACTCCCTTTTACCTTTTTAACACGTCTGTTCTTCTGTTTGTTTACAAAACATCACTGCTCATTTGCAGGCTACATACATGGCAAATCAAAAGAGCTTGAAATGAAACTGAGGACATGGGAGTACCTTGGTGACTGAATGCATTAGTCAGGGCGTTTAAATTGCAAAAATTAAATTAAAAAATTAATTGAGAGAAAATTTAAGTTCAAATGATGAGAATTAGGCTATCAGGTCTCCTCCCCTAACCCAAGTCCATTCTCGTCCTGCTTGCTCTGTTGGCTTTATTCTCGAGCAAGCTTTTTCTATGGAATGTGTTTGCCTCAGCTTCATGCTGTGCCTGTCACTGGGCTAATCCGTGACTTTGCCTTTCCAGGTGAAGCCGCAGCCTTCCCTGAAGCTGGAGGTATGGGGTGTGCCTGCCCTTCCTTCCTCCCAACAACTGAAAAAAAATCACACAATGGTAGGGGAAGGGTTCTGTTGGCAGGAGACATGAACGCAGGGAAGTTAAACACAAAGGTGCCTGGTAAGGGCTGTATCTGGAGCATGCTGTGTTCTGGTTTGGCTTTTAAGTGGTGTTTCATATGCTTTTATATATGAGGCAGAGTTACTTGCAAACTGGTGGAGAGATGGGAAGCAAACTTATCTCTGATTCCTAATGGAAGTTTCTTTTTACTGTCGTATACTCTTACCTCCAATCAGACCACCAGAGAAGTTTTATTTTTCTTTCTGAAGGAGTACTGACATTTAGAGAAGGGTGATAAGGATCATCAGAGACCTGGAAAGCATGCTGTGCAAAAAATAATAAAACCGACTGGAGGTATTTACTTGAAACAAGAGAAGACTAGAAAATTGGAGGTAGGCAGAAAGGGGTGGAAAAAGATAGCAAAAGATCACTGTTGGCAGGGCGCCCTAAGCATCATGTTTCCCAATGGGTGAAGGCTGAAGAGAGACTAGTGGTGGTCCAACAAAAAGAACTGCTTCCTGGTAAGCAGAGCCATTGAGCGACAAAATGGGATTTATCAAGGGTCAGTGAAGGTTCAGTTAGTAGAGGTTTTCAGGGATGCCTAAGTGAACACTTACCAGGAACTCTATAAAACGGAACTGTATAGAATTATAGTACAAGTGAAATTCTATTTAAATTATAGAATTGAAATGTAAATGTAAATTTTCTAATGGACACATTAAAAAGTAAAAAAAAAAGCAATTACCTATAACAACATATTTAACCCAATAGTATAACAAAAATATTACCGTATTAACATTTATATTGTTAATCAATCTAAAAGGTTTTAATGACATTTTATACTTTAGGTTCACACAAAGCCTTTAAAATCCAGTGTGCTTTTTACACTTACAGGACATTTCAGTTTAGACTAGCTGTATTTCAAGTGCTCAACAGGCATATGTGGCTAGTGCTGCTACCTCATGGCAAAGTGAAGCTATAGAGTGCGAGGGCGACCGCTTATAACCTCTGAAGTTCCCTCCAGCTCGCGGAGCGTCTGTATCTGTAGGAGACATCTTCCTTCCTCCCTTCCAAAGAAAGACGTTAGGAGAACATTTTTATTAGGAAGAGTGTACAATAATAGGAGGTATGTTTGGGTAGAATGTAGGGTTGATGCGAGAGAGAATAGGGAGATAAGCTGGAGAACAAGACAGAGTCCAGATCATCCAGAAAATCATTTAATACTTACTATATGGGTAAAACTAGGTTTAGTCCTGGGGAACACATATGAAAATGATAGGCACAGTTCTGATTTCACAGTCCTTACAGTCTAGTGAGCCATGAATCAGAGGACTCAGAGTTAGTACGTACTTTTTTCTTCGGATGTTAGAAAGTTACTGGAAGAGTTAAAGAAGTCTCTTTAGATAGATAAACTTAGACACATGGACAAGAATGAAACTTCATTTAGGGTAGGGACTCCAGCACTCATGAGGTGTTGAATGACCCTGAGCCTTATAACTATCAGTGTTCTACTTCCAGCTCCTGCTTATAGCCGAGCACATTGACCGAGTCTAGGTCCCTCATGAAAGCACTATCTTGAACCCTCAGGTTAGACCACATGATCTCTGTAAATACCGTAGCTTCTTCTCTGAGTTGTGCTTAGTTGAGAACCCTTGGCCAACTAGAAAAATGAGTTGAATTTCACATCTTGGGGATTTAGATTCATTTTTAACATGCTGAGCTGTATGACTCTGAATGTGGCTCTTCAACTCTGTGGACTTCTGCTTCCCTATTTTCAAGGTGATTATAATGCTAGCAATTCCAGTTAAAATAAGGAATATAACCAGATTATACATTTTTGACACTAAATCACTGTGGTTTAGTGTTAGCTATGGAGTCTCATTGCATAGGTTCAAATCTCTATTTCTATTTTTTTTTTTTTGCTGAATGACTTAGAATAAGTTACTCAATTTTACCATTTTTTTAAAGTAGAAATCATAGGTTTGTTGTAAGAATTAACTGTGGTAATGCATGCAAATGATTAGCATTTATAAGTTCATTTTAAACATTTGCTGTGTTTTGTTGCTATTGATATAGTAGAAAGAACATCACAGATATGACTTGTGGCTAGTGTTTTTTGGACTCTGAGCCTCACTACCTTTCTGTTAGAAACAGGGAAACTTTTAACGTTAGTGCTGTTTTACAGGGTTGTTGGGAGAATGACAAAAAGTGACATATGTGAAAAGCCTTAGTACCACAGAGTGCCATAATGGGTATATTTTAATAGCAAGACAAGCATGTTTGTGGTGCATGAGCTGGGCGTATGTTTACACTGGACTGCCAGCTCTGAGAGACAGCCCCGTTCTGTTTCTGCTCTTAGCTCACCCCTGGGACCAAGCACCATGCCCTGCACACCAGAAGTGCTGGCTGAGTTCACATGGGGCAGCATGACTGCCCGTTTATTACTGGGCAGCGGAAGTGGACATTTCTCCCAGAGTGAGGAAAACATCCAGGGTGTCCTGTTATTCTTTTCTCTGTCAGAACAGTCACGGCCCTGGAAGAGCTGCCAAAATAGAAAATAAAATCATTTGAGTAAACACTTGCTATGTGATTGGAGACCTTGGTTTCAGATTAGCTGATATCCTATTACAGCTTTGGAGAGGGAAGGATTTTAGGAGCCAGGTGGCCGGGTGCAGTCTGTCTTTGCTTACCGTCTTATTTCCTCTTTGTGAATGTCTACATCTATTTGCATAATAGCAGATCCTTTGTTGTCTGGGAGTGCTGGTTTCTGACTTGGGTCCAACACGAATTAAAAATCCTGGGATTGTGACATGGGAATCTTTCGTGGGACCAATGTCTTGATGACCCTGAGCAGGCTTTAACCTGATCTGGCTCAGAGACTGTTTGTTTGTTTCTTTATTATTATTAAACTTATTAGGGTTACATTAGTTAGTAAAAATCATGTAGGTTATTTTTATGCTAATACTGCACGTGAATCCTTGTTTTTCCATTTTCCTAATCATTGCTTAGGACCTAGAACTCTGTGGCAGTGGCTTTCTGAAGACTGCTTAGAATAAAAAGGGTATAAATGTAAAACAAATATCTATGAGGACAAAGAAATTAAAAAAAAATAAATAAAAAACTCTTATAAGGTAAAAACAGGCCCATGTGGCTAGAAGTATTGAGGGAAGACACAGAGAGTAGGAAGCGATTCCACTTTTTTCCCTAAATGATGCCTACAATTTATTAATAGCTGCATCTTGTTGTGGGAAGTGATATTGCAAGGAAAGCCATTAACATAGGTCCTGATTATAACTGGAAGTTTCTTCAATGGTCATCTCACTGCCCCTACTTCTTCGGAGCATTTCCTCTGTAGCATTCCTGAATGAAGTTCATTGCAATAGAAAACAAAATATATTTGAGTTCTTATAGTCCCAAAATATAAGTTTGAGGACTTATAGTCCCAGTGCTTTAGGCACTGTTCTGTGGGTGGGGGATACCACAGTGAACAAGAGAGAGATTCCCTTCTGGAGCCCACTCCCTAGTAAGGCCTGGCAGGTATTAACCAAAGTAGCAGAGGATATTAGGAGATTGTGATATGAAGGCAGAGTGCAAGGTGGTATGAAGGGAAAGAGGAAAGTATAGCTCAGTTTTACACTATGAGATCTGGGAAGGTTTTTCTGAAGGTCTGAGTCTCCTGAAGCCAGGTGAGAAATGGAGGCTAGAACCTTCCATAAGGACTGGTGGACCTGTGTGAAGTCCCTGGGACAGGTGCCCAGGAAGAAGATGACCTGCCTGGCTCAGGAGAGGGCAGAAGCTGTGTAGGTGGGTACTGGGGAAGCTGCAGGAGGGAGGGGCTAAATGGTTCTGAGTCTTACCGACCACGGAGAAGACATTGAGTTTGAGCCCAAGTAGAGTTAGGGAATCATTGCAGGCTAACTTAATCAGATTTACTTCAAAAAGAACATCAGGTTGGGTTCCCCGCAGTAAAGTTACTTTTTTACAGAAAAGTTCTGCCCCGTCTTGAGTCACATCTTCATTTTTAGAAAGTTTCATTGAGTGCCACACATTGTATTCAGCCTTGTAGGGTTTCCTTCGTTGTGTTGTTGATGCTGGTCCTTGTTTATTTTCCCAAGGCCCGCTTATTGTGCCAGGACAGGGTAGCGTGATGGACTGACTCCAGCTTTCAAGACAGACAGACTTGGGCTCTGCCATTTGTTACTGTGTGACTTTAAGCTCTCTGAGCCTCAGTGTCCTCACAGGTAAAACAGGTTATAACAAAGACTTAATACAGCAGTAGGTCTACGGCATCCAGTATGCCTACCAGAGACTCAGTAAATCTCAGCAGCTATGATTAGGTTTGACCTGCAGGTTTAAAGGAATCACCTCACACATCAGCTTCTACTTACCTGGTATCTAGCCAAGTATCTATTTAGGACGGAATTGTAAATTATCCAGAGTTCTGTGGCTTCGGAAATGCAGGTTGGCTCTTTGCCCTGCCTCTACTCCTCAGGCTATTTACACTGCCTTTCTGTCCCTGCAACCCAAGGGGGATGTGGAATTCCCACATGGGTCTCTTTTCTTCTTTGTCTTCTCCTTGGGGGTGGTCTCTCTCTTTTTTCTTTCCCTGACTATTCTATTTCTCCTTCTGCCCCACCCATTTTCTTCGTTTTATTCCTTCCTCTTCCCTTTCTCTTCATTTTCTCTCTTGCCTTCCCATGTGGAGTGAGAACCTGTGGCGCACCTGTGTACAGGGACAGTGGAGAGGCCGTACTCCCACATGAAACCGTGGTGTACACTTCTGCAATGCACTTACCTTTTGCTTTGATTCATAGCATATCACACGATGGCTTCACGAAAACCAAAATGGACTTATTTTTCCAAGTTGTTTCACAGTAGGTGACATCGATTCTTGTTTCCTTGGAGAAAAGAAATCGTATCCCTGTAACTGCACAAAGCAGAATTTATTTCACCACTTACTTCTTGGGCTTAAATATAACTATGGTACTTCCCTAATATCATCTTTTCTTCGCAAAACACTGCGCTAGATGCTATCAATACAGAAGTTATGAAGATGTAATTCCTTAAAGAGTAGCATTTTAATGGAGAGAGACATAGTAAATATATAACCACCAAACTAACAACTTCATTATCACTGAGAATTGTTAAGAAAATGTAACAGGTGACTTCAGCCAGGTCTTGGGAGGTCAGGAAGTCTCCTCTGCAACCTGATGCCCACTACTTAACATGAATTGAGAATGTGTGTGAATGTCAGTAGTTCAGTGGTTACCTGAGGGGAACGGGGAAGAGGAGTCAGGCAGTAGGGAGCGGGCATCAAATATATGGTGATGAAAGGAGAACTGACTCTGGGTGGTGAGGACATTATGTAATACATAGACAATGTAATATAGAATTGTACACCTGGAACCTATGTAATTTTTATTCAGCAATGTCACCCCAAAAATTTAACAATTAAAAAAATAGATGAAAAATGAAAAAAAATAATAATTATTGATTAAAAAAAAACAACAAGAACGTGTGTGAGATAAGCTCACAGAAATGGCATTTTTATTGGCCTGATGTGGACAAGACTTAAGCTTGTATGAATAAGAAGGAACATACAGGTGGGGGATTTCTGGGTTGGGGACTATGATCATAGTGATCCAGGTAGGAAGTTAAGGTCATGAGCAGAGGATGGGGAAGGAGACAGAGGTGGGATGATGGTCTGGTAAGACTTTTTCTGTAAATCCCATCCTGTCCATGGTGAACCGGTTATGAAGGTCCAGCCAAGTAAGGGATTGAGAGAGGGCGAGTAGGTATGAACACGTGAAACCCTGCGTTATGACAGCGAAGCTCCCACGCCCCTGCCTTTCTGCCCTGAAAACACAAATGGGTGAAATTGTTACATGGAGAATGAAAGAGATGATGGTCCCAAAGATTAGTTACTATTTCTTGGGTACCCAAAAAATCAAGAGCCCAAAAGCCAATGAGAGAAAAATAATGTGTATTTAAAAATAAAGAAATAAACTACATGAGCAGCTGGAGAGAAAGTTTGAGTTTCTATGGAAACCTCTCCTAAAATGTCTTCCTCAGGCAACAGAGCCAACTTCCCAAATGCCAAACAGAAGTAGAATATGGGTTGAAGCAGATTTCACTGGGCTGCCACACTGAGTGCAAAACTGGTAGCTGGAAGAGGGAGACTTTGAAATGGGTCAGGGATTCCTCACTTCTCTTCTGCAGGTTTCTGGGTGAAGGGGATGGGTGGCTGTGGGGATGACATGAGGTATTTTGTTGCAAGGCGTTAAGTCAAGGGTGACCTGGACAAACTCATGTTGCAAACAACACTAAAATGAAACAGAAAACGAATCTTATAGGTTAGCCACCAGGAAATGACACATGTCTAGATGGGGAAGTCAGAGGCACACACATGGGCCCTGTCTCAGCCCTGTGACATATGGGGCTTGTCTACTCCTCCAGTGTCACTTTGTGTAATGCTTCCCCCTCTCTGAGCTTCTCAGTTCTCCCTGCTGTCCTTCCAAGGCACAAAGCAATTTTCTTCTTTGAGTTTGGACTTGCTCTTCCTTTGCCTGTGTTATTTACCCACTCAGAACTCTGCAGGGTGGGCTCTTCATCATGTCAGGCCTCCCTCATGTCTTTAAAGAGCCTTCCTTGCCCCTTCTATTGAGTGCAACTCTGTATCTGTCCCACCCCAGGCTATCTCTATCATATTACCTGGTTATTTGATGTATACCATTTGCTATGAGCTGCTTTGTAATTTTTTTTTTTTTTTTTTTTTTTTTTTTTTTTTTTTTTTTTTTTTTTTTTTTTTTGCTTGTTGATCAGCTGCCTAGCCTCAAAATGTAAGTTCCATGAGAGAAAGGAAACCAACCTACCTGCAAGCTGCAGGTCAGAGAAAAACATCTAGTGGAGAGATAGCACCCCATGAATACTGTATGAGTGATTCTCACCCTTGAGAAGGCTGTGACGTAGTAATTGGGGTGGTGATTACAGGGCACACTTGGTATTAATGTTACACAGCTCTGGGTGACCAAGGGTTACTTATTCTCTACGTTATCATGGAGAAATCTTCATGTAGAATTTCCTAATACATCATATTAAAACTAACAGTTCAGTTTATTGGGTTATCTTTTTATGGTAGGGCTTTAATATAAAAATTAAAGAATGTAAAGTATCTATTTAGCACAACGTCTGAAGTAAGTAGGCCCTGAGATCCCAATTTTATGGCTAAAGAAACAAGATCAGAAAGGCTAAGCTTATGAAATTGTATTTTGAACTAACATTGGTCTAATTCTTCACTCCAGGAATATACAATTTTTCTGTGTGTGTGTATAGAGAATTTTTGGAGATGAGACTTGACTTTCCATGCAGAGGATTTAGGTAGAGAATAGATAGCATGCTAGATTGAGGAGGGAATATGGTTCATGGGAAATTTTTGTAGAGTTGAAGGCAAGAGTATGTGTGGGATGGAGTGAGAAGCAATAGTGATCAGCATGTTGGCTGAGTCCCCAGGCAGACATGGGTCACCTGGCTCTGGAACTGAAGGTGTCCAGGGCTACTGGGTGAGGTTGGGGCGAAATGAATGGGAATGAGATCGGCTGGATAGGGTTGGACTTGATGACATAAGATCCTTGAATTCAATGGAAGGAGTTTAAATGTAATACAAAGTATCTCATAAAAAATTTTTTTTTCAGCTAGGTTAGTCTACATTATATGATATCATGTCTGTGGAGGGCTTGACATTTTGCAGAGAGACAGACAAAAACAAAGACTGAGATGCTGAGAAACTTCATAAACACCCATCTCCCTTTTCATACCCAGATATTATTATGCTCATTTTTAAAAAGAGGCAACTGAGGGGATGCCAAGGTAACTCAACAGGTTAAGCACTTGCCTTGCAACTATGAGGTCTGAGAATCAAATCCCAGCCCTAGCCCATTTACATGGCTGAACTGTGGTGCAACTGGTAGCCACCAGGATGACAGTGAAGGTTCTCAACTCCCAGTTCAGTGCCACCCCGTATGGCCCCATGTCCACCTGTGTTGGATAAAACTATGTCATAACTAATGATGTACAACTATGGAGTCTGGGCTCTTTCCCCTTCTCTCTCTCTCTCTCTCTCTCTCTCTCTCTCTCTCTCTCTCTCTCTCATCTTCTCTCAAAAGCAGTAATATAAATCTTTAAACAAAAAAAAGGGGGCTGGGAGTGGCAACTGAAGCTTGAAAAGCCACATACAGTGCTTGGTCTAGAACATTCTATCTGGACTCTTGATATTACACTATTTTCTTTAGTTGAATAGTTCTTAATGTTTAAAAGTTCTTTACAGTAATCTAAAATATACTGTATTCCTCTGCTTTGTAGTTAAAAGTTTAAAGGAAAAATAATGAATCCTTTCCATGAAACATATATAGATGTCAGCATTGAGTCTTCAAAGCATGAGTAAATTTTGCAAGAAAAAAAAATGCAACCATTTTCTTCTCCTCCCAATCATTTGTATTCTTTTGAATGTAACGCTTTTGTGAAAGTATTTTTAGAGAAAAATATACTAGTTTCATTGTGTTTTCTATAAATGATACTCAGAGTCAACATGAAATTTTCTTAAATTTTTTTCATGAATTGAGTCATTCTTCCCAGTTGCTTATTTTTATGATAATATTGTCAAGTCACGTAACCTCTGAGCCACCCTTTCTATTCATTCATCCATCCTCATTCCCCTCTTATCCCCCCTCCTATCAACAGTATTAACAATACCTTTCTGCCTACCTTGAGTTTTATTGTGTGCTCCAATGACATAGTGGATATGAAAAGAACATGTATATGTCTACATAAAATTGAAAGCATTAACTCTAATCTTTTTTATCACTAAATGATATCATACTATTTCTATCTATTCCTAGAACTATTCCCCAGTGCATTTAGTTTCAGGTCCTTCCCCTACTCTTTCATCATGATTGAATTTGTCACCATCTCCCTTATTTGCCAGTTTTAGAAATCATACTTTATTGCTTTACAGTGTATTGAGGCACAGATATTCATCCCCTTGGGTTCTTAATGACTGTGTCACCGTGGTCTGAGATCTGGAAAGGCATGAGACAATAGTCACAAAAGGGTAGTTTGTAAGACCAATGGGAACCCAGGAAGGTGTTTAATTTGATTCATCTATTTAATTTAAAAGTAAAACTGAAACCAATTTTAAAAGCCAGAAAACAGTACCTAAACATCCACATTTCTAGCTTTTCTTGGACTGTTGGAGCATCTGGGAACGCTGTGTTCTCATTTCTCATTTCATATTCTTATTAGCTGGGACATAGCCCTTTAGATGGGAGAGAGACGAGTTCTCCAGTCTTTGAGCTGCTCCACCACTTTCAGGAGTCTCCCTGAAACGAAACTCTGTTGTCAACTTCCATTTGTCATCCAGTCTGACCTGCTGTCTTTCCTACCAAGAAGAAACGTTTCTATCTGAAATGTGTGAAAGTAAAAGATAAATGAGGAAGGCTGCCACCATTCCCCAAAGTGAGCAGAATATTTGTTTGTGGAAATGAAGATGATTCCTGTGTGTTTAAGATTCCAGCGAAGTGTCTCTATCTTGTTCCCTCACTCCTGGCCTTCACTCTTTTACGTTTCTTGACTATCTCCTGGAGGAAATTGAATTTATTCCACCACCCCCAATGTTTCAGCCTTGATCATTCTTTCTTTGACGGTGGTGGGACGTGTTGTATCTAAACTGATATATTTAGTCTCCACTGGGGAAGGTTACCCTTTTAACTGCATCATGCCTCATTGTTTCCATATTTTCTTCCAGGGTGGTGGTTAGGCATGTCTGTTTGACCCCAACCTCTGGGGCCTTGAGTCCACAACATTGCATGTCAACCTCTGCCATGTGGAATGCTTGGCTCCATCCTCTCTGGAGACTGACAGAAACTTCCTCCCTCCCCTCCTTTGCCTCTGACTTTCTCCGGAATCCTCTGTGACCAGAGCACCTCTTGTGCCTGGAACGCAGTCCTGTGAATACCTGCTTTTGACTCTTAATTCTCCACATTTTCTGTTGCTGTGTTTTGTGAGAGGTGAGCAGTGGGTGAAGTATGTCCTTGAAAAACTGTAGCTTTGTAGAGAACTTTGTATTTAAATAGAATTCAAAGTAGTAAATATACCCCCAACAAGGATATTCTTTGGTTTGAGAAATATGTCGTTTCTCCTTTTCTTTACCTTCTTTTTATTTTCTAAGTTAACTACACAGCACACACTTCTGTAACCTGTAAATGCAACTGTGGTTGCCAAAGAAAAGAAAAAAAATTCAAAGCACTCTGCATGGTCCCATTTGAGCTTTATTATAAAATATTTTAAGTTAGCACATAGGGAGTAAAGCGTGAAGCAAAGACAAGGCATTTTAATAGCCCTAATTTCCCCAATCTGTACTCCTTGTTGGACCCTGACCCAGTGGCCAGAGTCCTGACTTCTTAGGTGCTATTTTGGAGGTGGTGGCGCTCAGCCTTTTGCAATTGAGATCCCAAATACTTTTCTGAGGATGAAGCAGTGACGTGTGGATTCTTGTTGTCTTTGCTTCCTGCACCCCCTGGAGGAGAATGGGGCAGCTCAGCAGCCAGGCAGGTAGCACAAGGGAGGAGGGGAGCACGCCAGGGACTGTTCTGAGTGGAGCAGTAGGAGCTCTGTCTCTAGAGAGGAGTCAGCCCAGCTCTAGGAGGTCCCTACCAACAGGAGTGCAGGGCTAGTCTCACCTCACTTCATGGCTGTCAAAGTGAAGCCAAACATCCAGGTTAGAAATCACAGGGCCTGATTACTAGCGCATGTAGCATTCACAAGTGGAAGACTATGTGGCCTCTGGTCCCATGTGGAAAGGGGTCACTCCCTGCCAGCCACATGATTGTATAAGTCACTTGCCTACTCTAGCACTCGTTGCCAACCTTCTAGAGGGATTAGGGGGAAGAATGGTAGCTGCCTGGCAAGATTAACATGGGGTGGGTGAGTTTGCTGTGAAAGAAGAGAATATATTTAAACAACGATTTATTGACCTGTGGCCTATGGTGCAGTTAGCTAAATGACCAAGATAAAGAAACAAAATCAGAGTTCTTGGTTGCAATCAGCAGATGGCAACTCTCATGAAGCAAGAAAGGAGTCTGGTAAGAAGGTATGAGTGTCTGGGAAGACAGAAGAAGCAGGTTCAGATGTGCAGCCAGGAGCAGCATCTAAAATCACACAGCAGGACTGGCCAAGATGTCCCCGTGGCGGGGCCACAGGTGCCTCAGCATGCACCCTTGTTGAAGTTGGTAGTTTTGCACACAGTCCCACAGACACGGGGACCCCCCAGCACACTCGGCCACCCACTGCAGACCTGCTCCCATCACTCCTGGATCGTTCACCATTTGGTGCCCTTATGTCTGTTGGCAGAGTTCGGACCATGGACCCCCACCCTCACCACAAAGAGGCCATTGGAAGGAGGCTATCTGGTTTGATGGAGAGATTCAGGTAGCGGTTCATGAAATACAGGATCGTCTGACATAAGGAGTTTGGACGTTGAGTGCCAACACCGAAGAGCCATGCCCCCTAGCAGAGCTTACAGTCTAGTTGGATACAGATGACAGTATTTTAAATACGCTACACAATTGTATGCTATTCCTGTGTTGCATGAATAGGCATCTAGCCAGCTCAGTCCTCTGTGAGTTTACCTAGAAAGACTACCCAAGGGTGGGGTGGGCACTAGGTGTTTCTCTTGGGACACCCTTTGTGGTGCCATGGCTCCAGAAGTGTGTGTTTTTCTGTTATCTCTGGTCTTTCCTCATCTGAGCAGACCAGGGTTCTGCACTCCTCTCTAAGAATAGGAAGCTAAAAATGTTCCGGGGAGGGCCAGCTCGTCCTGGCTGTACAGGGCCAGGCAACCTGCAATTCATCTTTTCTGTCTACCCTCGTTTTCACACCTCGTCTTTACCCGGAGCCTTGCAAGTAAAGACACACCATTTTGCACATTTGCAAATTCATGGAAAAGCTCTCTGACTCTTCTGGCTTACAGATCTTCCTCGCATATCTTGTGCCTCCGTGAAAAGATGGAATTGAACTCTAGAGGGTCTTGAAGCTTTCCGCTGACCCATTGCAGACATCCCATTACAACATCCCAACAATCCTCATGTGACAATCAGCTCCTGAAGGCAGGGACTATGGCTTTCATGATCATGCCTCTATAAGCGCAGGATTGCCAGTGTTCACGGGACGCTCGAGGAGAGGCACGGAACAAATTCGCCCTCGGTGTCTCCAAAGGAACCAGCCTGCTGACACCTTTAGTTTAGACTTCTGGCCTCTAGAGCTGTGCGAGAATACATTTCTGTTGTGTGACGCTACCCATTTGTGGTCTGATCATTTGTAATGGCAGCCCTAGGAAACTAACACATGGGGTGAGTCCACTCAGCTGAGGCTTCCCGCATGCTCCCCCCATCGGCTGCTGTGGTCGGGAGTGTTAGCGTGTAAGCCAAATGAGTACCTGCAGAGGGGGGGGACCTGTACGTATTTGAGCCTGCGTGTACTTCACTCTCACAGCTGATCTGTCGGAATCCAGCTGAGCTGTCAGCCGCCGTGGATATACCTCCTTTCACAAATGATACTGAATTCAGCTCCCCATTGCATCCATGAAATACAGATAACAGGCCCAAGGACGGGGAGGTCTGTGTGGCAGTAGGCACAGCTGGGGGTTGACAGAATTGGCTGCACCGTCCTCTGCATCACGACTTTCTCACCAGTCCATCCAGGGGTCCTGAGATAACGACACCTCTGGACAAGCTAGACACAGGTCCTACTCTGTAGCATGTCCTGGCCTTATGGTGACTGGAGGGAGGGGAGCCCAGATTGCTGCCACCGTGGGACTTCCTGTGGTGTGAATGGTAGAAAGGGGTGGGAGGATGTTCGTTTTCTTTTTTAAAGTTCTCTTCCCTTCTCCCGAGACTAACAAATATCTACTCCCTGTGCTGACAAGTGTGTTATGTTTCCAGCTCATTAGCTGCATTTGTTTTCCTCTGTTTTTTCTGGGCCATGAGCAGCCATGATAGAAGGGACGTTGCTGGCACAGTTTGTCAGAGGCTGGAGGTCAACATCTAGACCAAAGGCCCTATGATAGTGGCCCTGAATGTGCAAGGTGTGGCTGTCAGGACTAGGGACAAGGGAATTCAGATAACCCTGGGTTTTGCTCTGTATTTTGTTTTGTTTTGTTTGTTTGTTTCTGGGAGGTGGAGGGCCCAGATGGAAGGATATACTAAAAAATTAATTAAAAATAAAAGACAGTTGTATGTTAGTCAAAATCCTATCGTCAGGACAATACAAGTGGCTTTTCTTTAGCTTAAACATTGTCAATTTCTTTCAGATAACCTGGGAGGGAGGAAGGGAGGAAGGTGAGGAAGGAGGAAAAGAGGGGGATTTCAAATGTTTTTGTTAAAGTAGGAACTATCACAAGTTAACTAATCTACGTATATATGAAATTCCACATCAGCACCATTTGCAAATGGTATGCACACACCCATAAAAAACTGAATTGCTGAAAAACAAAACAAAACGGACAAGAGACTGTCATTCATTTGTCCAGTCCCATCAAATACATAGAGTTAAAAACTCAGCTAGAAAGGTATCTTAAATCTGTGAAGCAAAGAACATTTTGGTTGAACAGCCAAGCCGATCTAGTATTTAATTTTATGTTTGTAAGTAGAACCACCTAGCACTGATTTGGAGTGCGGGTGTTGAGCAAACTTACTGCACAAAGCAAACAAGCATCTAATCAGTTTGGCAGCTGTCATTTCGGCCCAGGCCTCGGCTTCCAGTGGCTGCTGTAATGCCCAATTCTTTACAGAGCCCCCTGGTGTGGATCTCTTCCCCTCACTCCATTCTCTTCTGGTCTTTCTCCTCTCTCCTCCTGTCTCCTCCTAACCCTGCCTAACTAACCCAAAAGTGGCACATATATATGCATAAATAAACTTAGGGCTTTTGCTGAAGAAAAGGTAGCTTCCTGTACTAGCAAGTCTGAAGTTGTTGTTTTTATTTGTTTATATATTGACTGATTGAATGATGGATGGATGGATGGATGGATTGATTGATCGATTGGTCTTTCCCATTCTATTTTACAGCAGCTTTGTTTCTCTTAGGTAGTATAATATAGGTCAGGTACCTTGCACTAGCAGCTTATCAAGCTCATCTAAGTAGACCCTATGTGACTTCGATGTGATGGAGACAAAGTCCTTTCTAATGACAGCTCCCTTTTGGCCATAAGGTGCTAACACTTGTGAGTTGGTGGCAGAGGTTCGTGGACAAGGTTCCCTGGAAGACATGAGACAGCAGGTAGCTGAGTGACCTGAGATATGTCACTGAACCTTTCATTTTCTGGAAAAGTGCTACACCAGATGATTGCTAAAGTCACTTAGGGCTCCGAAATTCTACAGCTCTATAACATGAGTCATACCCGTGATGATTATTAACAAAAGCAATAGCTCCAGTTTATGGAGGACCGGTTGCATCCTGTGGCTGTGGCTAAGCAGCCAGCCACCCCTCTTCCATTTAATCACCCACCAAGTAATTACGAAGCTACTGCTACATCCCACATTCCACTTGTGAGATGACTGAGGTTTAGGGGCATAGAAAAGTTCCTGTTATTTGAGTCTTCATTCTTCACAGCAACACTATACTGTACATTTCATTCTGGCTTATGTTCAGCTTATGAAAAGGGATTTGAATTAATGAGATTTTACTGAACTCAGGAACATTTCTCTCTTACCGTCTTCCCATCCATCCTGCTAATTGGTTGTATAATTTTAGACTCAGGCTTTCATCCTGCTCTACTTGGAAGGACGAGGGATGGCGAAAAGGGCACGGTACCTGAAATGCTATGTTGACCTTTCCCATCAGGATCTTTACTCATGAATTTCTCGGTATCAGACAGGAAGGAACGTCAACCCAGTTAGACTCTGTGACTCACAGTGTTGTTCTCTTGTTCCAATACCCGGATGCAGTGTCTCCAATACATTTATTCACGACCACATAAACTAATACCCTATTTTTGTCTCCTGTTCAGGACTCCTAGCCAGTCACACTACTGACCATACTTTTCTTTCTTGCAAAATAGAGGGGACAATGCATTATCAGTGCAGGTGATCCATGACTCACTTCTTCTCGGGGGGAAAAAAAAAACTGTCCTGCAGATTGCCCTATTTAGAGATCAACATAGGTGTCCAGCCTTCTGATGTTCCCAGTTGCAACTTGCTTTATTTCTCACACACTGTCTCAGCATCTCTCTCTCTCTCACCTCGGGGTCCTCCCACTCATGTTTTAAGTGCTGGAAACCTATGCTAATGTCCTAGAGAGGGAGCCCTTTTTTTTATTTTTATTCCGGTGGCCTCTGGAGAAACGTGCTGCCACTTCCAGCTTGATGGAGGACCGTCAGTAGCCTCCTGGAGGCACAATGCAAAGGAGTAGGTGTTGCTTGTCAGGGTTCTTTGCCACACAGGGTTCCTTGGAGAATTTTTTTAAAGAACTCCTACAAAGTGTTCTTTGTTTTTTCTTTTCTTTTCTTTTTTAAAGAAAGGAGGAAGGAAGAAAGAGAGAGCCCACACAAAGTCCTGGAGCATGAATTAAGCAGGACGGATTGCAGGGGCCTTCAATCTTCAATGCCACCAGGGCTCTGACACCCGTGTGATACTTTTCTTTATCCTTTTGTGAAGCCTCAGCACGTGGGAGAAAAGTTGACAAAGGACTCTTTGTCCCTAGTTTTTACATTGGCCAGGTCACCCCAAAAGTATGTAGACTTTGGAATCTATATACAGGGAGGTCCACAATGAAAAGATAAAGGACATTCACTGAGTATTCCTGAGGTGTCACACACTGTACCCAAGCTCTGTATATGCATTGTTCCCTTTAATCCTAATAGTAACTTTTGGCAGGAGATTTCCTCATTCTACCTATGGGGGAAAGAGACTAGTCTGCCCGAGGTCACACTGAATGGTGGTAAGGGGAGGAGACGTTAGCAGAACCTGGGTCTCTGTAGTCTTATCCCACTGTGTCTGTGCCAATTTGAAGCTGACTGCTGTCTTCATTGGACTTCCTGGAGACAGCACTGTTTGGAGCATCATCTCCTCCATCAAGAGAAGTGAGCAGGCTGCACCTTGAACAGTTTGGCAATATCAAGCAAAGATGAAAATGTCCGTGCCCTACTACCCAGCTTTTGTACTTCTTGGTATATAGCCTAGAAAAACCAGCACAACGTGCACAAGGAGATGTGTCCAGGAATGTCTTTTGCATCGTTGTTGCCATGGTGAAAACCAAGAACAACTTAAAAGTTTATTAATCAGTGAATGGATTAGTAAATGGTGGTAGACTTTATAGACTACAATAGTATGCGGCATTTAAAATAAAGGAACTAGGTTCAAATGTGTCAACATAGATACAATTCAAACCCATTGCACTAGAAAAGCAAATGGTGAAAAGATGTGACCATGTGACAATTGAAAAAATGCACAGTGTATGAACTATTTAGTGCTATGTACATGCATAATAAATATAAAATCATGGGTGAGAGAAATACATACCTACTTCAAAATAATGGTGTCCTGTGAGGAGGAAGACAATGGGGTGGGGAATGATGATGGTTGGGGGAAGGAATTCCATTGTATTTACAACACTTTTTTTCGTGAATAGAAATTCTGGGAAAATGTATGGGAAAGTATTTGCTAACTAACATTCCAGGTAAAAGGCACACGATTCTCTCTTATTAGTCTCTGATTCTCTATACTTTCCTATGTGTTAATTTAGTTGATAGCTTCCCCCCGCCCCCCCCGCCCCCCCCAACTAAGGGAAGGGAGAAAAGGCACACAGGTGGTGTTTCACAAGTTGTTTGTAACCTTGCAGGCCCTGCTGTGTCAGGGCATTTTCCAGTACACTCCCCAGGACTGAGCAGATGGCAAATGTGAGGGGAGGGTCGCCAGAGCTCCTGGGCATTCCCAAAGATAAAGATGTCTTCACCTGGGTGCAGCCAGGACAGCACCCCACAGGCAGCCCTGCTAACGTTCTCATCTAACGTGAGAACGGCAAGCCTCTCATTACTTCAGTGAGGCAGGAACGTCAGCCAGGAGTTCATGTCTCTTGCCCAGGCTAACCGCTGTTGTCCTGGCTACTCTAATTCTGTCTGGAGTGCTTGGGAAGGCCCCAGATCTCAGGGGAAGGGAGTCTCCCACACACACAGGTGGGGGACAGGGGGCATCTTCATCCACTAATCCTCTGAAGTTCTTCGTGACCTTTCTGTTGGGAAAACTGCCTGACAGTGGGGCCCTCTCCTTATTGTGCAGATTGCCTACTGCTTAGGAGACATTTTGCTCCAAAGACATGCATCTTCTACAATGTGTCTTATGTCCATTCCAGCCGTTGTTTTGATCAGCTCTTCTCAACAAATTGCGCTCCCTCTCCCTGCTCTCCCTCATTTCTCTTGTCCTCCTCTCTCCCCCTCTATTTCCTTTTGCACTCCCTTCCCCTTTCTCCTCCCTCCTTCCACTCCCTCTGGCTCCTTCTCCCCCACCCCCCTACCACCCCACTTCTCTTCCTCTAGAAGTGGCTGAAGGGCTCCAGTAGCCTTCCCATCTGTAGATTTTTCAGTTACATCAACTCATAAAATCCTTATCAGTTAAATCCTCAGGTTTTTGCTCCTTCCAGTTGAAAAAGTTCTAAATGTCACAGAAGCTTTGGCCTAAAAATTGGCAATGACTTAAAAAAAAAAAAAATGTACTCAGGGCCCAATTCAGTTTGTTTGTTTGTTTGAAGATTTACCGTATTTTCCAGCATATAAGATGACTGGGCATATAAGACGACCCCCTAATTTTACAGTTAAAACATAGGTTTAGGCCTATATTCGCTATATAAGACTACCCCCCACTTCCGAGGCTGTAGTCTTTTATTTTTTTTTTAATATTATTATATTTTATTGTTAAATTTAATGGGGTGACATTGGTTGGTAACAATCAGACAGTTTCCCAATGGACAACTCCACATCACATCACCCATGCATCGCATTATGTGCCCAGCTCCCAGTACCAGGTCCCTCTCCAACCCGATATATCTGGTGCCCACTCCCCCCTCCCCACACAAATCTCCCTCCCCCTCCCCCCTCCTCC
>PVKE010032071.1:0-18670 GCA_004027555.1 Craseonycteris thonglongyai
CCCCCCCCCCCCCCCCCCCCCGACACACACACACAGAAGATATGGGGGAAAAACGTCTTTGCAGATGTAATTAAGTTAAGGCTATTAAGACAAGATCATCCTGGATTATTTGGGTAGGTCCTAAATCCAGTGACAAGGGTCCTTACAAGAGAGAGACAGAGAAGAGACACAGAACAAAATGAAGTCTACTTGAAGACAGGGGCAGCGATTGGAGTGATGCAGCTACAAGCCAAGGAGTGCCTGGAGCCACCAGAGGCTGGAAGAGGAAAGGAAGGGTTCTTCTCTAGAGCCTTCAGACTAAGTGCACCCCTGCTGAATCCTTGATTTCAGATTTCTGGCCTCCAGAACTGTGACAAAATATACTTCTGTAGTTTTAAGCCACCAAGTTTGTGCTAAATCTGTCATGGCAGCACTAGGAAACTAATATAGAGGCTTTCACCCTAGGCACACCATTCGCCCTGGGGAGGTCATTGCACTTAGACACTGAGTTGTGGAGGTCGCAGCCTGCAGACAGCTCAGCTGCTCCTGCTGCATCCCCAGCCAGGACAGCAGACCCCGAGAGAGGTGGTCGAGTGCAACTGGTGGTGAGGGAGAGGCATCATCTTTGCACCCACGCTATTTCCCCACTTCTTTTTGAATGCAGGCCTGTAAGAAGTCAAAGCAAGGCTCTGTCCTCCAGCCTCACATTTTACAGAGGGGGATGTCAACACCTCAAAAGTGTTATTTTCAGCTCAAGGTCAGCCAGTGAGTGGGTCACAAGGCAGAGCCAGGACCCCTGACGAGAGCTCACATCTCCAGTGGGATGCCCAGTCGATGGCTCTCACAGTGGGCTTTCCATGAAGCCCTGCTTATAATGCCATTACTTTAACTTTACTCCAAAAAGGATGAAGGGGTCCAATGATTTTGCTTGGTGGTCGGTCTGTCTTGTCTCTGACCAACATGTGGGTAGTGGCTTTTGACCTCCGGCTTAGAGACTCTGATGTTTCCCTTCCCCATAGCTGGGTCTTCTGCTTTAGGGATGCAAGTTGAGCTATCTTTGGAAGCCGCTTTCTGAAATGCAGAAGTTGGCCATCTGCAGAACTGACAGTACTGGTTGTGGTCTGCAAAACACCAATTCTTGGAGAAGTACCTCTTTAGAAAGTTTATTAATACTTCCTTTGTCCATGTGCCACAATGAGTTTCTGCAAGGAAGAAAAAAAGTCTCCCTCATGTGCCTGTGGACATAGCTTCCTCCTCATCTGAAACCCTTGCTTCCCCTTTCTCCCTCTTGACTAACGTGAGCTGGTAGAACGTGGCCAGCAGAGGAATGAACCTTGTCCCCAGAACAGTTTTCCAGGTCTACTCACCAGAGGACTAATTTCATGTCAGGTTCTAGGAGAAAGGGCAGTAGTGCATCAGAAGGAGAAACAGGGATGTAATCAAACTGAAAAATATTCATGGAGTGCATGCTACTTAAAAGGCATTGAAAAGTTGAGTGCTAAGATAGGAATGGGCAAAGGTTAGGTTGGAGCATTAGTTTTCAACCTTGGATGCCTGTTGTTCACAAAGATGACTTTAATACTCCCTATACCAGTTTGCACCCCATGCCATTTACATCAGAATGTCTGGGGGTGGGAGTCAGGCATCAGCACTTTTGTAAAGGTCCCCAGATGATTTCAATGTACAGCAAAGTTAGGGAACCAGGGAAATACACTACTGCCATGGACTATACCCAGGTATTCTGTTTTCAGTGGTCTGGGTTGGGTCCTAGGTAGGTCGTGGGCATTGGCAGTTTTTAAAAGCTGGTCAGTTGGTTCCAGTGTGCAGACGTGGTCCAAGTAGGTAATAAAGGGAAAGCCATACGGGCATTATCAAGATGCCTGAGGCTGGTGAAAGCTCCACAGCTCTCACAAGAGAGAGTTTTTGTTGAAGGAGAATGAGTTTTGGTGGATCTCAGAAAACAACTGGTGATGGTGGACACCAGATACTGACAGCTTAGTGGCCTATCGAGGAAAATGTATCGGAGAGGAAACGCAACACTTTCTCAGAACCGGGACTGAAGGTTGAAAACGGTGTAGTCCCTGCTCCAGGTCACCAAGTGTTAAGGTCTTAGAGCACTTTCTAAGTAATTGCAAGTTCTCTGAGGCTGTGCATGTGTACAGGCTACAGGCCTGGCTGTGCCCGGGTGCAGAGAGTAACTAATGTTTTGGGGTAGATGCCATCTGACTCTCTTATTAATCGTCCCACGGAGGCCCTCAATTCTGGCTCTACTTTACAAAGTATTGGGCAATTTAGCCATTTCTTTCTTTCTCAATACTTTTTCTTTTCTTTGTAGCATAAGTGGCTACAGACATAAGGTAAACAGTGTCCCTCTTACCTACCTGACCTTACTTCCTGGTCCCCTGAAGTTCCATTTTCACAACTCTTCTTTTTGTCCCTTGTTTCCTCCATTCCAGCTGGTTCAGTAACTTTTCATCTCATTTCGTGGCCTCTGTCTCTGCACTGGGCTCTAGGGCTGGTGTTTGGCATAAGCAACGAGCTTATGGGGCAAAGGAGCCACCTCTTCTAGTCCTGTCCTTTTCACCTTTGGTTTGCTCTCAAGGCATGTGGGTAGTGGTGATGGTTCATATGATGGTTCTTACATCTTCTGAAACTTATTCTTTTGGGACACATTTTGTATCTTTTGACTGCATCATCTCTAAAGTTCTTCCTAATACATTTCTTGTTAAATCCAGACTTCTTAGTGCTCTCAGCTCACATAATATCACTAGAAAAATGTGAATTCTGGCAATCAGGATTTATAGGCTATAGGATATAAGGCAGGGTCTTGATAATTTATCCCAACAATGTTCTATAGACAACACTGATGAAGGACATCAATTGTTATGGAGAGTTGGTGAGGAGGCTCATGTTTCCTACCTAGGAAGATTAAAATTTAGCATCATGGGAAGGAATCTGGAGAGAAAGATATTACTAAATCTTGTTTTCTCAAGCAAAGTGAACTGAGGGGTGATGCTAGTGGATGCTACACCTTTTGCATTAACTAGTAACATCTTCATGAATGTTCTGGAAGGCTTACATTTACTTAAAACCCACAAAAGTTGTATTATGAGTATAAGTGAGGGCAGAAAAAGACTACTCAGTAATCTCAAACTTCTTAGCAGAGTGGGAACTAAATAAGTACCAAGTTTTAGCAAACGTAATGACAATTATGTCTGAAAACCAGTCTGCAGTTAGGAGCTTTCCTATCTATCCTCAGCTCTAAAACCAACTCAGAGTATGGCTTGAGGAAAGCCCTTAACAGCTTTGGGCCTCAGCTTCTCCATATGAAAAATGGTAATTAAAATACTAGATAGAGTAACTAGCATTTATTGAGAAGCTGCTGTATGTTGATGTGCTAAGTGCTTTCTATTGTTATTCTATTCATTCACCCAACAATTTTTTAATTAATTAATTTTTTAAAGACTTATTTTATTATTTGAGAAAGGAGAGAGAGCGAGAGAAGGGGGAGGGCCCAGAGCAGTTTTCATAGTTGTACGTCATTAGTAGTGACATGGTTTCATTCCACACAGGTGGATGTGGGGCTACGCAGGGTGGGAACCAAGCTGGGGGCCTCCCGCATGGGAGGTGAGAACCTTCACCACGGAGCCATCCCAGCAGTTACCAGTTGCGCTGCCATTCAGCATACGGGTTTGCATGGGCCAGGGCTGAGAATTAAACCCCAGGACTCACAATTGCAAGGCAAGTGCCCAACCATTGAGCTATCCTGGCATCCCAGCAAATGTTTTGTTTATTTGTGCTTTTTTTTTTTTAAGATTTCTTTTACTGTATGAGAGAAGGTGAGAGAACAGAGAGAGAGAGAGAGAGAGAGAGAGAGAGAGAGAGAGAGAGAAAGGGGGAGGGCCCAGAGCAGTCTCCATGGTTGTACATCATCAGTTTTGACAGTTTCATTCCACACAGGAGGATGTGGGGCCTCGCGGGGTGGGAACCAAACCGGGAGCCTTCCACATGGAAGGTGCACCACAGTTCAGCACATGAGCTAGCATAGACTGGGGACAGATTCGATCCCTGGACCTCATGGTTGCAAGGCAAGCACTCAACCTGCTGAGCTATCCTGGCATCCCCCAGCAAATATTTTTGAACGCTCACTCTGGGGTACATTATTCTTCTCCTTCCCTCTGTCCTGCTCTTCTTCCTCCCCCTTTAACAACCATCTAAAAATGTAAAAAACATTCTTAGCTCTTGGGAGATACAAAAACAGGAGATTACATGTTGAATTTGGCCTGCCTAGCTGGACAGTAGTTTGCTGACCCCTAGTTTAGAGAGAAGTAGAAACTGATTGCCATAAATGTAGGACAGAGGACAGAAACGACTTGCTGATGAACTGGCTCTGTGTGGGGAGGAGGTAAGAGAAAGAGGAAATGAGGATGGCCTCATTGAAGAAGTAGAAGGTGGTGTAATTTTTACTGAGACGGGGAAGAAGCAGATTTGGGAGTCTGAGGAGAGGGGAAATTAAGAGTTAAGATTGAGTTGTCTATTAGTCATCCGAGTGGAGATGTCAAGTAGGGACCCTGATCCAGGCTCTGGAATTTAGGGAAGAGGTCAAGGCTGGAGATCCATATTTGGGAGTTAATCAGCCTATGAATGAATTTAAAGTCATAGAACTGGATGAGGTCACCCACAGTGCAGAACAGAGGTTCTAGGACCAGATCCTGGGGGATTCTGGAACTTAGAGGACCCATAGAAGAGGTCCTCGGAATTACTCTCTGGGTCAAAAAGTATGACCTATGACAAATATTGCCCAATTGCTTTCCAAAAGGGTCTTTTGTATCTTCACAGAACCCATCGTTTTAGCTATTTACATACACACTGTGAGTGGGACTGGGCACATGAATGGAGTTAGGAATCCTTGACTGTTTATGCATTGGAGCTGGGGGGCCTCATCCACATGGGAGCATTAGAATTGTTAAAGGAGGTGTTGAGAGAGCCAAAACGCTTCCCAGGACTCACAACCACAGAATCATCCAGCAAACTTATTACAAATGCAGATTTTTAATAAGTTTCAGATTCACTGTTTGGGGGGGGGGGATATGTGTTTTTAACGTGCTCCTTCTCATACAACAGAAAGGTTGAGAACCCTGTGGCTTAGGGACAGAGAAACCTGTGGCTTCTCTTCACCCCCAGAGGCTCATAGGGGATTCAGGAATCTTAGGTGGGTGGAGCTGGGAAGGTTTCAAGGTGAAGGGATAATAGAGGACTGTCAGGCCAAGAAGAAACATTTTCTCTAGTTGTGGGACACTTTCCATTTGCTCTCCAATTCAGAATGAGGCCCTTTCCCCCACACAGAGGTAAAATGGAACCTTTTTAAATGCAGATGCAATTTAATTTTTTTAATTTTTTTTTTATTATTATTACTTTTTAACTGAACTGGAGGCCTCACCACATTCGGGAAGCACACCCCAGTTCAGCATTTGGGTCCACCTGGGCCAGAGCCGGGATTCGATCCTCGGTCCTCGGGGCTTCAAAGCGAATGCTTAACCTGCTAAGCCATCCCGGCTTTCCCGCAGATGCAATTTAAAAGTTTGGGTTCCTTGGGAGTATCTACTCTGTCCTCTAGTTCCACAGCACAGAGAGGAGAATGTTTCTCTTTTCTGTGTCTTTATATGAAAACAACACATTTTTCAAATCAAACACAAGATACATGCTATTGGCGAAACTGAAATGGTAGCCACACTTTCAGATGCACAATTGGTGTAAAAACAACTAAGGAATAATGAAAGATATTTGTTGTTAGACATTCTGCTAGGAACTAAGGAATAAACCTTGTATTCATTGAACCAACATTTATTTTGCCTTCTAAGTGCCAGGCACTATTTTAGATTCAGAAGATAAAGCAGTGAACAAAATAGACAAAAAAAATCCCTGCCCCTCACAACACAGATGTCCTAGTTAGGGAGACAGATTCATAAATGTGATAAATAAGTAAAATGTACATTGTATTAGATGGTGGTGAGTGCTAAGTAGAAAACTATAGAGGGACAGGAAAGAGTTAGGGGTTTGGATAAATAAGAATATAGGACAAGAAAGGATTTGAGATCTGTGACTTAGTAAAGTAACTTAATTTCTCTAAGTCTCAGTTTCTTCATCTGTAAAATACTAAGTAACAGTGCCTTTCTGAAGAAGGCTTATGACCTCAGACAGACTCTGTCACTTTTAATATATATATATATTTAATATTTATTTATTTACTTATTTATTTTGACAGAGAAAGAGAGAGAGAACTGAGCCGGGGGAGCTCCCAGTTCAGCATATGGTTCCGCACGGGCCGGGGCCGGGATTTGATCCTCGGTCCCCGGCGCTGCAAAGTGAGCGCTTAACCCACTGAGCCATCCTGGCTTCCCCATGTCACTTTTAAACGATAGCTCTTTGGGCCTCTCAAAAGTTCTTTGGGCTCTCAGAACCTCAGTTTCCTTATCTATGAAATGAACAGACTTGCCTATGTCACATTGTTTGGGGAAATAGCAAATGAGATAATATATGTGAAAATATTTTGAAACATAGAAGATATTATATAACTGTAAGACAGAAATTTAAAGAAAAAAAACACGGCTATTTTATGGATTGCAAATCTCTTGCTGATGGTCAGTCAGCAGAGCCTCAGGGTAAGCAATGAATTACATTACTGCTCAGTACTGATTCCCAACACTGCAGGGAAAAGGCCCAAAGTAAATGATCAGAATGTACTTAGTAGACGAGCAATCTTAGTTTAGATCAGGGATAAAATAATCAAACTAAGTGTTCCTAAGTGAACACCTCATAAAGTAATTATTGCATGGCATTTATTAATTTTTAAAATACTTTATAGCTCCTTTATGTTTGTTATTTACTTCAGTTCCAAGGAGAAAAACTAGATGGATTGAAAGGAGTTATAAATATAGAACAATCATTTACATTATCAAAAACAAATAGTCATCTTCTGGGTATTTCTGTAGATGCTCAATAAACATTAATCAAAATAGGTAATTCCAAACACAGGCTGTTGTGTATTCCTTTATTATCTTCATATTGCCTTCAGCCCTGCATATTTTATAGCATCCCAATAGAGGTTTGTTAAATCAATAAACATTTTGGTATACACATGCAGGGTATAGTGTCTGGCACATAGTGAGTACTCAGTAAATACTTGTTAAATCAAAGCATGAATGATTACTGTGTAAATGTGCCTACTATAGACTAGATAATTTGATCCCTAAAATGGTTTTGCGTTTAAAATACAAAAACTTGCTTTTTCCTTAACAATGGCTTAAAGTCTGGTAAACCACATTAAGTCCATCTCTCAGCTTAGAATAAAACACAGTGTCTTATTCAATATAATACAACATCCAAATTTAGTATGAATACTACCTAGCATAGCAGGCATTCAATGTTTGCTAAATAAGATACTCATTCTGAAAGCAAGGGTACTCCAGCCCAAATACCGCTCAGAAGCATGAACTGGCCGCCTGCCCAGCTTACATTCACCAGGTGACCTCCACACCTTCTCTGAGGTACAGACCTCGGCTCGCCTCACAGACAAATTAGAATCTTTCTGCTAAGCCCTCTCAAGTGCTCCGTGTCCCAATTGTCATACAAGGCGGCAAGGCCCGGGGATAGCACACCATCGGCTTCCGCCACAGGTCAGCGTGCCTCCGTGGCTACCGGACGGCCCAGCGATGGGCCTTGTGGCTGTTTCCTATTGGGGCTTGGTTGCTATGGTATCACCTATTTTAAAACTTACAGGCACTGCTTCCGCAAGTTAAAGGAGAATTACTTCCAGGGCTGCCCTTACTTGCTATGGCCGACTGGACAGTCACCGAACTCAACTAATATAAACGTTTTGCAGGAAACTTCTAGGAAAATCTCATTTAATCACGCTGACTTGTGGGGTTGACGTGTACCATATTCTTTCTTCCCTTTTAAAAGATTTACTATATATTCTTCTTCTATTTGCCAGTCTCCAAAATGGCGCCGGCGGCATTGGTAGGCCAGAGGTGAGTCACGTGGGCCCTTTTGGTTCCGGAGCGGTGGAGGCCCGGGGTGGTGAACAGTCTCCGGCACCATGTCTGGTTTGTCTGGCCCACGAACGCTGCGTGGCCCTTGCCAGTTAGCGTTGCTGCTTTTATTCCTGCTCGGTCCCAGCTCGGTCTTCGCCATCTCTTTCCACTTGCCCCTTAATTCCCGCAAGTGCCTCCGCGAGGAGATCCATAAGGACCTGCTGGTGACGGGCGCATACGAGATCACCGACCAGTCTGGCGGCGCTGGAGGCCTGCGCACCCACCTCAAGGTGCGGCACTGGGCAGGGCGGGGAGGGAAGACCGTAGGCAAGGGGAGGCTTAGGATGGGGGCGGAGGGTCAGGCCGGCGGAGGCCAGGAGGGCGGCCTGGCCAGCCCAGAGCGCGAAGGGCGCGCCGTCGAGACCGCCCCCTCACCCGGCTGGTTGGCATTTTCGGGGCGGGGCTGGGTGCCAGTGCTGGGGAACCCTTAGAAGCCTTGGCGAATGTGGTGACCGCTGAGCTGGGTGGCCTCGACTTGGGTCGTTGTCAGGTACCTGCTTTAGTCCCAGGTACCTTGAACTGTATAACTTGGTTCTCCAAAGAAGTCTTTGGATGCTCAGTATTTGTGGTTATTGTCAACATAAGACACATTAATACCTGCAGGAAGATAATAGAGGTATTGAAGCTTTCTGTGAATAATGAAACCTGTTATTTATTGAACTTTAGCAGTGTGTCAGATCTTGTGCTACTTTACATACATTACCATTTAGTACTGTTTCATTTTACACGGAAGGAAACACACTCAGAGAGGTAATGATGAACTGGTGTCAGAGCTGCAATTCTTAGTTTGAGTTAAATAAGGTGAAGGGGAAGTGCTGCAATCTATGCTCTCCTTGCTTTCTATTTGTAATTTATTTGTGATTGATTAACATTGATTATTGGTCAAAAAATGATCTCAGTCTCTAGTCCTTTCTGGTGCCTCAGAGTCTGGACTTGGCCAAGTTATATGTAAGTTTCAAGTGTACTCTAGAATGGTGACAACTACTACCATACTGCCAGTTTGCTCCCATTTTGCCATTAGTATGACCAGGTGGATTTTTGAAACATTAATATGATCTGATAGCAGTCAAGAATGATTGATTTAGGTAATTTTATTCATTCACAGTAAGCACATGGTTTTGTTTTTGTTTTTAACAGAGTAAGTCTTAGACTAAATAGAAAGAAACATTTTTACTTCTTAACAGCTCTTAGGTATAAGATGATCATAATTTATGTTTAAGGTATTGGAACCTAATAGTGGTAACAGATGCCATTTATTTATACTTTATTTGGGAGATATAAACTATTTTCAGAGCTATTGTATTATTCTCTTTAGGTACCAAACTAATGTCTGGCGGAGAAAGCTAAGAAAGCAGTGATGACAATTTTAGAGGCTTAGATACAATGTTTTGGGGATCATGCTTCTGCCTTATCAAAGAATGTCATACATAGAATCAAAGATTTGAGCAGTGAAAGAGACTTTACTCTCATCTCCATGGTTGCCCCCTCTGATTTGTACTTTTATTTTAAAACCCTTCAGTGACTTGGCTATTGCTCAGTTGATAAAGTTTGAATTCCCCAGCATGCTCTGTAATTCTCTTCATGGTCTGTTCTTGAAAATATATACTTTGTCACTCCCCGTTTTGCATTTTTACATAGTGAGCCTAGCCATCCCAAAGAGTCCCCTAAAACTCAGTTATTTTCATCTTATATTGTAACCACTTACGTTTATGTCTTGTCTTCCCTATTAGATTGTTAGTATCCTTTTTTTTTTTTAAGATTTATTTTTATTGTGTTTTTTTGTGTGGTTTTTTTTTTATTGTTTTTGACAGAGAGATAGAGACAGAGAGAAGGGGGAGGGTCCAATACAGTCTTCATAGTTGCATATCATCAGCTCTTCCACATAGTTTCATTCCACAGGAGGGCGTGGGGCTGCACAGGGCAGGAACTGGGCCTGGGTCTCACCCCGGTGAGAACGGAACTGGGGGCATTCTCTGTTCAGCATATGGGTCCACACGGGCCTGGGTCGGGATTCGATCCTTTGTCCCCAGGGCTGCAGAGTGAGCATTCAACCCACTGAGCCATCCCGGCTTCCCCTAGACCAGGGGTCTCCAAACTTTTTAGCCTGCGGGCCGCATTAACTATCAAACAGCAGTTTGGGGGCCGACTACACACTCGAGGTCCAAATAAAAAAGAATCAAAACATAGATGTTGTTTTTAATTATTTAATATTATTTTATTCAGATAAAAAGGTCTCCATGGGCCAGATGAGAGGGCCTCCGGCCCGCGGGCCATAGTTTGGAGACCCCTGCCCTAGACTGTTAGTATCCTGAAGACAGGAATTATTTTCAAGTTCAATCATACTGCTTTGCTTCTAGTAAGCAGTTAATGAATATAGGCATCATAGTGTAGCATGGCCTTATGGGAATTACTTCTGTATCCAAAACTGAAGGGGACTCCACAGCATGAGTCTGTTTATTTACATGCTAGCATTTTGCCGTTATTCAGTTGCCCTCCCCATGTCTGATCTCTTCTCTTGCTACTATCCAGCTTAATCAGACTACTCCTGGGGTCCTAAAGTTAAACCCAAGGATCAAGTAGGTAACATAAATGAATGAATTGGGCCAGATACAAGAAAAACGGTAGCAGTGATGCTAAATGGGGGATAATTGGGAGTAGTCGAAATTGTTAATTTGGAGTGGCCAGATACTCATTTCTGTTATGGGCCTTGTTGCCAAATCTGATTTTTTAAATGAAGTCAGAAATAACAGATTTTGATGTGAAAGTTTCTGATTTTTTAAATGCACCAGCTAATTCAAATTGGTTTTGACATTGGTTTGCTCTCAATTTTACAAAGAAGAGTATGGTCAGTCTACCATATACGCATTGCCAAGATTCACCAGTTAGGACCTTGCCACATTTGCTTCATCTTAACTTCTTCCCCCTTCTCATTTTATGCTAAATTGTTTTAAAGGGAATCCCAGATATCATGGTATTTCAGTCCTGCATATTTCATGAATCTCTTAAAAAATATGAACATAATCATAGTGTTCTATGGTTCTAAACACACCTCACAAAATTAACAATTCCTTAATGCCATCTAATAATATACCCAGTTCATATTCAAATTTCTCCACTTATCTCAAAAAATATCTATTTAAAATTAATTTATTTTATCTCTCAAGTCTCTTTAACTTAGAGCAGTCCACTTTCTCTCCTAGCCTTGTTTTATGCTTACTGGTGTATTGTTGGAGTCACTTGTCCTTAAAGAATGTCTTGTATTTTGGATTTGTCTGCTTCATTGAGGTGTCATTTAACCAGTCCTGTCCCCCATATTTCTTATAAAAGGAATCAGATGTGAAGATGTAATGAGATTCAGGTTTGTCTTTTTGGTGACGGTACTTGATGTGGCATTATGTCAGAGCACATAGTACTTTTTGTACTCCATAGTGCTGCTAAGATTGATCAATGGGTTCAGGTGTGTATTAATTAGTGTCTTATTGTTGCTGTAATAAATCACCACAAATCAGTGGGTTAAAACAACACTCATTTATCTTACAGTTCTAGAGGTCAGAAATCCTAAAATCAAGGTATCAGAAGGCTGTGTTTCTTCTTATTTTATGAGGAGGCTCAAGGGCAGTGGTCCCCAACCTTTTTGGCACCATGGACCAGTTTCGAGGAGACAATTTTTCTGCGGTGGGGTTGAGGGATGGGGGTGGTATGGGGAGATGCACATGTGCAGTTCACAATAGGGGTTGCTGTCCATTGAGAATCTAATACCACCTCTTATCTGACAGAAGGTGGAGCTCAGGCAGTGATGAGAGTGATGGGGAGCGGCTGTAAAAACAACTGAAGCTTCATTGGCTCACCTGCCACTCACCTCCTGCTGTGTGGCATGGTTCCTAGCAGGCCACGGACTGGTACTGGTCCATGGCCCAGGGTTTGAGGACCCCTGCTTTAGGGGACAATTTGTTTCCTTGCCTTTTTCAGCTTCTAGAGACCACCTGCATTCTTTGGCTGGTGACTCCCTCCTCTGTATTCAAAGCCAGTAACAATATCTCCAAATCTTTTTCTCCCACCCATCTCTCCTTTGCTTCAATGATCTCATCTCTTTCTCTCAACTCTCCTTCCCTCTTTCCCTTATAAGGGCCCTTGTGATGATCTTTTTTATCTCAAGAGCCTTAATTCAATCACACCTTCAAAATTTCTTTTGCCATGTTTTATAAATTCACAGGTTCTGGGAATTAGGATGTGGACATTTTGGGGGCAGGGTGCTATTACTCTGCCTACCAAGGTACTAACAGCCTGAAGCTTTGATATAAAGCTTGCCATTAATTTTTCTCCCATGAATCTGTTAATGACTATTGTGTGAATTTGTTTCATTAAGGTTGTGAAATGATTGTCTAAATCTGTTATTCTTTCCATATATATTAGCTAAAATTATTTATTTTTTAACTTTAAAAAAAAATTTTTTTTTTAATTGTTTTGGGCAGAGAGAGAGATACAGAGACAGAGAGGGAACTGAACTGGGGGAACTCCCCAGTTCAGCATATGGGTCCACACGGGCCAGGGCCAGGATTCGATCCTCAGTCCCCGGTGCTGCAAAGTGAGCGCTTAACCCACTGAGCCATCCCGGCTTCCCCTAAAATTATTTTAAAGAATTCATCAGTCAAGGCCATTTGGTTACCCTAAAATTTATAATTCACATGGGAAAGGCAAGAAAAATGCAGAATTCATTCTTTTTCATTGACATTTTTCAGAGTTAGGAATTGTTGCCTTTTGTCATTTCCAGTGTAGTTCAGAGAGTTAACTATTATTCTGAAATCATTGTTTGTTGTTATTTGTTTCAGTTTTTAAGAGTCATTGATTTAGTCAGTTGCTCCCATGTCTCTTTAGCTTCCATATCCTTTTGACACATCTCATTAGGCTTTGATCACTTCCCTGTTTTGTGGAATAATAAGATGGCCTACGCTAATCTTTTGTATGCCCAACCTCTGACCGGGAAGCAGCTATTCCTCCAAGGAGTTCTGGTACCTTTTTTGTGGGAAGTGGTATTTTAGAGACCATAAGCTGAGTGTCATTTAAAAAAAATTAATATACTCTGTATACCACAGAATACATTTGTAGGCATACTACAACCCCTTACCATGGTTTGCAACCTTTTTCATAGCATCTGTTCATTTAGTTCTGCTTTCTCTTTTAATTTTGACCACTCGTGGCCCAGACTCTGCCTCAAGGATTCTTTCTATGCTTCATTTCAGCTGCTGAAGTGCAACTTCTGAGTGCAAGAATCTGATTGGTTCAGCTCCTTTTATGCCAGGCTTCATTTTGGGTCATCTCTTTAGTCATATGTCCACCTCTGGTTCAAGCAGCCGTGGTTTGTGTTGAGGTTAGGTGGAGAACTGGAGACTTTGTGTAGTATAAAACCCAACCATCTGGGCTTGGCATTAAGTTGCTCTGAATGGGGCAGTCTCTTTTAGAAGGATCTTTGTGAGTGGAGTGCCTTGATTGCCTTAATTCACCTTCTTCCTGTCAAGGAGCCCCTTAATGTCTAATAAATCAATGTTATGTATCATTCTATGCTGTAGTTGTATGTTTACCTACTTCCTCAGATAGACTGTAAGCTCCCTAAACCAAGACTCTCACTCATCATTGAAATGCCTATGTCTAATGCAGAGCCTGGTACATCGTAGGACTTCAACATAAAGAATGAATGAGCAAATGAATTGCCACTGTCCTAGACTCATCTCTCATCTTTTCCACTCCTTCCCTCTTTACTTCAGTCCTCCCACTCCTGACTCTAACCATACTGAACACCTTGCAGTTCTTTGACTACAATGTTCCCTTAATTTGGACCAGTCTTTGCATGTACTCCTCTCCTATCTACTTTCATTACATCCTGTTTGACATGACACTTTTCATGGTGCTTACTTTGTGGATTCCTTAATGTCTTACTCATTTTTGTGTCTTTAGTGTATTGTCTACACATTATTATACAGCTGAGTTAAGTACAGCTGTCTTATTGAGATGCCCTGTGGTATAGTAGAAAGAGCCTGGATCAAGAATTGGATTTGAGTTCAAATTTCAACTCCACCACTTAGAGAAGTATATGGTCTTAGAGAGTTACTTAACCTTTCTCCTTGGGTCCCTTATCTGTAAGATGGGTATGACAGATCTCATACAATCGTTAGAAGGACTAAGAGATGGGTTCTTCATTGCACAGGGCTCATTATGGTGGGCCATAGATGTTGGTACTCTTTTCTTTCTTTTGAATGAAAATTGAATTGCTAACCTGACTGCCCAGTCCTATACATCATTGCAGTGACCAGATAAAGAATATACTAATGAGGAATTCTGAGTGTTTTCTTTGTGATTCTCCCATTCATTCAATAAATGTTTAATATTTAGCATATGCTAGACATAGCTAGGGAGATGGACATCAACAGCAGACAAGGTCCTCGAACTCTGGTGGGGGGCAGACAAAAAGCAAGTTCAAAAAATACAATTTGAGGTAGTGATAAGTACCATAATGAAAAATCAAGTGGTAGGATCAGGAGTGTTTGGGTTAAAGAGTATTTGAGTGGTCAGAAAAGGCCTCTGGCGCTCACTTTGCGACCCCGGGGACCGAGGATTGAATCTTGGCCCCAGCCTGTGTGGACCCATATGCTGAACTGGGGAGTGCCCCCAGTTCAGTTCTTGCTGAGGTGAGACCCTGGCCCAGTTCCTGCCCTGTGCAGCCCTGCACCCACCTGTGGAATGAAACTATGTGGAAAAACCAATGATGTGCAACTGTGGAGACTGTTCTGGGCCCTCCCCCTTCTTTCTGTCTCTGTATCTCTGTCAAAAACAATAAAAATACCAGTAAATCTTAAAAATATACATATATATTTAAAAAAATAAAAAAGAAAGAAAAGGCCTCTCTGAACAGAGAAATGGATTGAAATGATGCGTAGGAGGGACTTTGCTGCAGATTTCTTCGGGTCTACGTAGAGATGTGTTTTGTGCTGAGATTCCCAATTCAGTTGATACCATACCTACTTCCCTACTCATTTCACAAAATGGACTAAACCAGGCTAAATGGTATTATATTTAAAGTCTTTGCTGCACAAAATTGAAGCAGGAAGTATCAGCTCATCATTCATAGTGACCTATCAATGTTTCCTCATTTCTTCAGGCCCTTAATAAAAGTCTGTTGTAGGGACTCAGAATCTCATTGACTTTGAATTGAAAATGACATTTGTATTAAATTTAGATGATACCATAAGAGTTTAATAGGTGCCAGTGCCATTTGTTATTTGAAATGCTTGTTAATAGTGAAAATGGGAGAACTAATTTTAGGGGATGAGATAAGTTGTTGTCTAAGGGTGATTTATACTTTGGAAATAGATTACAGAAAGTAAGAAAGCAACTGTGAGGAAATAATCATCACCAGAAAGAAAAGAAAAGCTTGATGGTAATAATTTAAATCATTTATACTTTTCCAGCTTCTTTCAAATAATCTAATTCTTCTAAATATTTTTCATTGTCATTCTTCAAGAGTGCTAATGCTAATTAACAACTCATTTTTGCTAACACACACACACACACACACACACATATATACTAAAAGCTGTATGAAAAGATAAAAGATATCTGTGTGTGTGTGCAGCTGTAGTTTTGAGATGATTTTATTTGGAACAGTTATATTTCAGCTTACTATTACTGGTGTCTGTACTGAGGCCTTATCATTTTCTGTTAGGAAAAACCTGTCTTTCAAATTTACATTTGATGTAACTATTGTCCAGTGGATTAGAAACAGGTCAATAAATAATTTAGATGGTTTAGTACAGAAGGCTAATTGGTACATTAACATTTAATAGTATTAAAATCTAGTTTCTTCCCATATTCTATCCAAAATTCCTAGTTTTAAATTAAACCTAACGATATGTTTTCTTCTCCTTAAAAACTAAACAATGTGAGCCGTCATTTAAATCTCTCCTATTAAACAAACACTAGATCTTGAGAAAGGGGCTGCTTAGAATTTGAAATTGCTACACTATATCTTTATGATGACTTATGAAGAGTGAGTCTAGTTTCTAGGAACATGGAACAGATTTATAGAGGTAATCTAGTGGGGTGCAGTAACTTCTGTACTGTTTGTTGTGTGAATTGCTGACTGGTAGTTGGTCCTGAGCCATTGCCCCCATACGCATACGCAGCCTGGCCGCCTGGACAGTAGAGCCCTCTGTGAAATCGGCCAGCTGGCCACAAACCAGAATTTGGGCTCCCAAACAAGCCTCTGACTTGAGGGAGGTTGATGTCATCTTCTTTATCCTTAACCCCAACCTCATTGTTCTGCATAGCATGTGGGAAAATCAAGAGACTAGTTGTTAAGAAAGAACAAGGCTTTGTTTGTTCCTAAAAGGGTCACACAGGAGGTTTTTACCGTAAATAACTTTGGAACAGTATGAAAAAAAACATTTGATCTGGCTTCACCCCCTCAGTAGTATTGTTAGGGCAGCAACTGGTCTTTCCTTCTCAGTCCCTTCCCCCCTCTTCTCCCCCTTCTCTCCCCTCCCCTCCTTAACTCCCCCCCACCCAATCCCAGTCAAGCATGACATATTGCCTATGCTGAATTAATGTAGCAAATGATGATAGAAGCAGAAAGAGGGCATCTATCCATAATCATACCAGTGCCTAGAAATTTTTTACTTCTAGTTTTCAACACTTCTACAAGCCTCTTTAAGCAATACTTCTGTGCTTTGCTGTCACTGAATTGTGCTGGAAATTTGAAAGAATTTAGTGTTGCTAAATGTGTCTTGTGGCTTAAATTTGACTTTGTTCTGAGTTAAATTAGATGTGACCCCTTGATTTCAAGGACATAATTGGCAGACTTGCACTTGCTATTTGCTCTTGTTTGAAAGAACTCTCAGGGTAAATTCATTTTATGAACATAGACTTGTTTACAAATATATTCCTCATATTCAAGAACAGTGATGACTTGTAGCCTTTTGAAGATACTTCTGATACTATTTTTCTAGTCTAAAACTACAGCATATTCAGTGATTTGGTGTTCTGCTCTTTTTATATCACTTGTGAACTCTTAACCAAAGCATATAGACCCACAACCCCTGATCATTATACATGAACACACAATTCTCTCTTCCCCTCCCCCCACACCTAATGTCTTTGGGTCCTTCATGTAGTTTATGACTTATCAGGTTAAAAAACACATTCAGGAAATGCTGGCTCATCTTGTATTTCTTGCTTTCCCTTGTTAGCAGCTAAAGATTTTGTTGAATACTGGCTATGTTTAGGCATTTTCTTCTTTTTCTTTTTTTTCTTTTTTTTTCTTTTTTATTGTTTTTGACAGAGAGAGACAGAGACAGAAAGAACTGAACTGGGGGAACTCCCCAGTTCAGCACATGGGTCCGCACGGGCCGGGGCCAGGATTCGATCCTTGGTCCCCGGCGCTGCAAAGTGAGCGCTTAACCCACTGAGCCATCCCGGCTTCCCCTGGTTCCTATTTTAAAGAATGGTATTAGGAATTAAGATCTGGGTGGGATAGTATTATTTTTAAGATATATTTTCCTGGCACATTTTTTTAAAACACACTTGTGGTAGCAGCAAGTGGCCTAGCCTTCATGCAATGTTAGAGTAAGAGTTGGACTTCTGTGAACAACTGGAGGAGCTAGAATGGGGTGAGAAGTAGTAGTGCTAAAAGGCAGAGAACTAGGGCATGGGAGCATTCATTTTGTTCCTTAGGTCCCACCTCTGCATTAGGTCAGGCAGATCAGTATGGAGGGTCACCAAAAGCACCCATTTAAAACTGTATTTGTATCGTTAACAAGGCCATGGTTGAAAATGGAGTGTCTAGTATTGATCACAGCTCTTTTACAAGGACCTTCCTGATAAATTATTCTTCATATATAGTTCCAGGAAAATTATCTTTAAAGATAAATTTGTGAGCTTTCATCAGAAAGCAAATGATGTGTGACCCAACTCATTTCTCTCTTAGTCTTTTAATCTTGGCTTCCAATCATTTTATAGTCACATTTATTGTGCACGTATCATTTGTTCAGTTCAGGTTCTTCATAGCACCTCTGTTTTTTCCTTTAGGAAGACTCTATTCTCTTTTATTCCTAATTGCTTTATTTGGCTAGTGTTAAGGCCCACAATACTTAAAATCCTTTTGAAGTAGGTAGGGTATTTATTATCTTCCATGATTGGTAAAGGAATGGGTACAGTCTTCAGGGTAGGACCTGCTCAAGAACCTGTTTTCTGGCAACTGCCTAAAATGGTCCAAGAAAATCTAATTCTAAATGAGTTTATTTTCCCAGTGACCTGTATTCTCACTTGACAGTTTCAGTGTATTTACATATTCTTTTTTTTTCTTTTTTTTTTTTTTTTTATCTTTTCACATTTATAGAGAGAAATTATCGTTTTCTCTTCAGTGCATAGTTATTTCTATTTTACTTTTTGACAGATAGAGAGAGAGACAGAGACAGAGACAGCTAGAGAACCGAACTGTGGGAACTCCCCAGTTCAGCATGTGGGTCCTGCCTGGGCCGGAGCCGGGATTCGATCCTCGGTCCTCATGGCCTCAAAGCGAGCGCTCAACCCGCTGAGCCGTCCCGGCT
>PVKE010032072.1:0-18685 GCA_004027555.1 Craseonycteris thonglongyai
CTTCTAACTGTTAATGTAACACATTTAGCTGGAGCACACAGCAAGAGTGAAAAGGAGAGCCAGAGCTTTTCAAATATACCACTCTTGGGGGTGGATTATTTTAATTAATTTTTCCTCTCTTCCTCAATGTGTAAAGCTAGTGAAAACACTGACCTTTCTTGCACCTTTTCCATCTAACACTTTCCTTTTCCCACCTGGTTTGAATGGGATTCAGCCAGGAGGAAGGAGAAGATGGACCCAGGGAGCTCATTCATAATCTTTTTAAGGGCAAGAACTTGTGAGTGGCTTACATTACTTCCACTTACAAATCATTGGATAGAACTCAGTCAGTAGATACATCTGGCTGCAAAAAAGACTAGGAAAGGTAGGTTTACCTGGTAACCTCTGTAATTTTGGAAAAAGAGAATAGATATTGGGAGACAGCAAGAGTCTCAATCTTCTCAGTTCCCTCCTTCCAGCTCATGTCTAATATAAAGTATAAATATGCAGATTTTTGCCAGGAAAAAAATCAACAAAGTGATATACGCTATAGAGCAGGACTTGAAAAATATAAAGATCAGCAACGTGCAGTACCAGAAAGCAAGGAAGCACTCAAAAAACAAAAGGATGTCAAAGAGACAGGAGAACCAACTGGAAAGAGCTCCCAATGTCCAAAGATGCAACAATTTGAACAACAGTAAATATCACAGTACTGGATTACAACCAAAAGTATAGAATATACACACCTTCATCTTGGAGTAATGATTCAATAGATGGGCAACAAAGGACAAATCTTCCTTACAGAAGAATTCCAAATACTGTAAGCAGATACTACACCCTTCGGATGAGGAGCCTCACTTTTGCCATCCCTTGAGTTCAGGCTGAACTTAGTGACACACATCTAAAGAATACAGTGTGGGAAAGGGGAATTGTCACTTTATAGTGCAGAAGCCTGGCAAACACTGCCTAAACCAAATGATCACGGGTAACAGCACTAGCAGTAGTCAGGTTGCTGTCACATACCCCTGCCTGCTGGGATGTGATAGGAAATTCTCCTCTGTGGGAATCTCCCCAAAAACTTAAATCAGATTCTGGTCAAGATGGTGGAGTACAGGGTGTGTGTGGGGGGTGGGGGGGGGCAGGAGAGGGGAGTAGGGAAGGGGTATCAAATATATGGTGATGGAAAGAGAGCTGATTCTGGGTGGTGAGCACTTAATGCAATGCATAGACAATGTGATGCAGGATTGTATACATGTAATTGTTATAAGCCAATGTCACCCCAATAAATTTAACAATAAAAAAGTAAAAATCACATACACACACACAAAGATGGGGGAGTAGGTAAACACTGTGGTAACCTCCTCTTAGGACCATATCAATTATAACTAAACCACAGAACAACCACCACTGAGAATCACCTGAAGTCTAGCTGAACTGAAGCCTTATAACTAAGGACATAAAGAAGCCACCTTGATACTGGTAGGAAGGGCAGAGACACAGGACAAATTGGTCCCACACCCATGTGTAACCATTAAAAGTCAGGAGGGATATCTCAGCCACAGAGTGAGGGGTCCCAGCCTCACACCAAGCTCCCCAGCCCAGCATTCCAGTGCCAGGGGGAGAAGTCCCCAGAACATCTGGCTGTTTTCACAGCCAGACAAGGGCAGCTGGAATCCCAGGCATTCCTCTTAAAGGGCCTGCACACAGACTTACTATATTTGTGTGTGTGTGTGTGTGTGTGTGTGTGTGTGTATAAGACACACCCTACTTTTCTAACCCAACATTAAGAAATTGATATGGGGGTTACTTCCATGTATAAGATGACCTCCAATTTTTTGTCTAACAATTTTAGACAAAAGTATAGTCTTAGATACAGAAAAATATGGTACTCACTGGCGGACTCCCTTGCTCTGAGCTCCAGTGCTGAGGTAGCAGCTTGAAAGGTGCCAGGGACATACGGAGAGGGACTGAGTTGTCTAGCTTTGGGGTAAGGGCTGGAACGACAGCTTTCTCCCAGAGGTTCCTGAGGAACTGGCAGAAGCCATTGTTTCTTTGTTGAGCCCTCTCCCTCTTGCATGCAGATGCAGACAGACATCTAAAGAATACAGTGTGGGAAAGGGGAATTGTCACTTTATAGTGCAGAAGCCTGGCAAACACTGCCTAAACCAAATGATCACGGGTAACAGCACTAGCTGACAGACATCATATCTGAGTCTCCATTAATTTGGCTATCACTTTCGTTTACCCCACCCCACTCCTTGCTCTCAGGAGTCACTTCTCTACTCAGGGATTTTTTTTTTTTTTAAAGCTTTGTTTTTTGACAGAGACAGAGAGAAGGGGGAGGGCCCAGAGCAGTCTCCACAGTTGTGTCATCAGTTTTTGACATGGTTTCGTTTCACACAGGTGGGCAGGGGCTGCACAGGGTGGGAGCTGGGCTGGGGGCCTTCCGCCTGGGAGGCACACCCCCTTGAGCCAGGGACTGAAGTGGGGGAGAAAACCAAACTGGGGGCCTCCCACATGGAAAGCACTCCCCAGTTCAGGATATGGGTCCACAACGGCTGAGACCAGGATTTGATCCTCAGTCCCCGTGGCTGCAAAGCGAGCACTTAACCCACTGAGCCAACCCAGCTTCCCCAGGGATTCTTATGAAGTGAGAAACTCCAACCACAAATTTTTTTCAAATGGAATGAATATTTATAAATGTTAAATTTTTCAGTTAATGAAGTTGACATAATGTTGTGTTTTGCTGACATTTAATTAAGTACTTCTTACTTTTGTTTTACTGTTTTCTTTTTATATTTGGAGCCTACAATTTCTTTCCAATCCTACCAGATAAAATGGCCCTTTTGATATGTTCCCCTCACCCTTCTTTCTGGAATCTCTACCTCAGGGTAAGTGAGTCCTCAGATTCCTCCTGCTTCCCTCCAAGGTCCCAACCTCTCCCCAACCTTAAACAGTCAACTGTCTTCAAAAGTGTCTCATGCTCAGATCTCTCCTCCTTTATTCTTTACTCTTCTTCCATTTCTCATCTTTCTTGGCAACCTCAAAAAAAGGGTTTCCCATAATACCAGGGCTCCCTGAGCTCTGGGCTCTGCTAATACCTTAAGTGGTTAATGATTCACAGTCCAGGCAACATGTTTACATCTTTTCATAGTTAAATTTTATTTATTTATGTTAAAGATTTATTTTATTGTTTGACAGAAGGTGAGTGAGAGGGAGAGAAGGGAGGGCGCAGGGCAGTCTCCACAGCTGCACATCATTAGTTTTGACATAGGTTTCATTCCACACAGGTGGATGTGTGGCCACATGGGGTGGGAACCACATGGGAGGCAAGAACCTTCACTATTGACCTTCACTGCTGCACCATCCTGGCAGTTACCTGTTGTGCCACAGTTCAGCATATGGGTTTGCATGAGCCAGGATTGGGACTCGAACCCCAGACCTTGTGATTGTCAGGCAAGTGCTCAGCCACTGAACTGCTATTCTGTCATCCCAATAGTTACATTTTAATTGGGTCTTTCTGGAGATACATTTAAATTCAAAGGACTCTCTTTAATAATGTAAATTTAGGTCTTAGTTTGTAGGAGACATTTCTGAGCAGGTGCAAAATCCTTTGGGAGTGAAGTTCAGAAAAAAAATCCCTCACCCCTCACTCTGGGAGCTCACAAATTAGTTGGGGAGAGAACATATGCACTACATAACCATGGCATAAGGTAGACGGCACCACTAGGGAGGTGTACATGAAGGGTTGGGAAAGCTCACATTAAAGAATGTGCTTCTATAATAGCTGCAAGAATCATAGAGGAGGGGAAGCCGGATGGCTCAGTGGGTTAAGCCCTCACTTTGCAGCCCCAGGGACCGAGGATCAAATCTTGGCCCCGGCCCATGTGGACCCATATGCTGAACTGGGGTGTGCCTGCCAGGCGGGAGGCTCCCAGCCCTGTTCCCACCCTGCGCAGCCCCCGCCCACCTGTGTGGAACTAAACCATGTCAAAAAAACTGATGACTTACAACTATGATGACTGCTCTGAGCCCTCCCCCTTCTCCCTGTCTCTTTCTCTGTCAAAAACAATAAAATAAGTCTTTAAAAAAAAGAATCATAGAGGAAGTCTTTCTGGAGGTGGTGACATTTAAATTGGACCCTGAAGGATAAATAGGATTTGAATGGGATTTCGGAGGCCACCTACTTTTGGCTCTGTCCCTCCGGAGAGCCCACTATTCATGATTCAGTCCAGCAGAGGGCAGGCTGAGCAAAGATGGGACTGAAAGTTCAATTCTTCAGCCAAGTCTCACATTGGTCTTAGCACACCCTGAACTCTAACAGCTTTCTAGGCTTACTAAGAAGAGTCAATCATCTCTATGTGAGTTTTGAAGTTATTTGCCCCAAGTTTGGGCTCATACCACCTTTGGCTTTACCTGGAGTCACTACTGAGTTTGCATTTTCCATGATTCTGGGCAGTCCAAAGCCTGGCGCCACCTCTTCTGGGTAAGTTCTGTGTCTTATTCACCTTCTAGGCTGTCTAATGTGGTGTGGCTTACAGACCTTCAGTGTCAGAGTAATTGGAAGTGTTTGTTAAATGTATTAATTCTTGGGATGCCAGGATAGCTCAGCGGCTGAGCACTTGCTACACAACCACGAGGTGTGGGGACCAAATCCCAGCCCTGGGTCATGCAAAGCCACATGCTGAACAGTGGCATAACTGATAACCGCTGGATTGGCAGCAAAGTTTCTCCAGTTCAGTTCCTTCCCCACTCGGTACAACATCCACTTGTGTGGAATGAAACTATATTACAATGATGTGCAACTATGGAGACTGCTCTGGGCCCTCCATCTTCTCTCTCTCACTCTCACCTTCTTTCAAAACAATAAAATAAATCTTTAAGAAAAAAGTACTAATCCATTTCCTCCTTCCGTACATACAAAAGGGGTCAGGAAATCTAGGTTTTTCATAAGAATCCTAAGTAATTATGCTTCTCATTAAAGAATGGAAACCACTGCCCAACACTTGAGGGTCAGGGCAGGTCCTCCAGAGAGCTTTGGATGTAGTAATGCACATGGCCAACTCCCTCATCTCCATCAAGCCACAGCTCACCTGCTCAATGAGCTGCACTCCCACTCCAGCACCCCGTATTCCTCTATCTACTCCACTTTTTTTTTTTACCATAGCATTTATCACCTTATTTATTATGTTTACTGCCTCTTCCCTTGTCCCAACTAGAACTCAAGCTCCATTAGAGCTGAGATCTTTGTTTCACTAATTAAGTGTACTTTGGTGCCAGGAATGCAACATATATACATTGCAGGTGGTCAAGAAATGTTTGTTGGGGAAAATGGGATGGCTCAGTGGGTTAAGCGCTCGCTTTGCAGCTCTGGGGTCTGAGGATCAAATCCCAGCCCTGGCCCGCGTTGACCCATACACTGAACTGGGATGTGCCCCCAGTTTGGTTCTCACCAGGGCAAGCCTCTTATTCAGGAGGCCCCTGGTCAGTTCCTGCCCTGCGCAACCCCACACTCACCTGTGGAATGAAACCTATGTAGAAAACTAATGATGTGCAACTATGGAAACTGCTCTGGGCCCTCCCAGTTCTCTCTGTCTCTCTCTGTCAATAACAATAAAAATAAATCTGAAAAAGAAAAAGAAATACTTGTTGCATGAATGAATGAAGTATTTCTGTGGAGCAGCCTCTGAAGACAAAGGTTATTTCACTTCTAAACTTCTTCCATCACAGACACTATGTTAGTGGGTCCCCAAGACCACCCTCAGGTGCAATGATTCACTGGAAGAACTCACAGGACCCAGAGAAGCTTTTATACTCACAGTTATGATTTATTACAGCAAAAGGATACAGATTAAAGTCAGCAAAGGGAAAAGTGCGCGGGGTGAAGTCCAGGAGAAGGCAGGCTCCACCTGCAGAATGTCCCCTGTCAGTGGACCTGCATGAGGATGTACTTAATTCCCCCCAGAAACTGTCTGGGACAACACATGCCAAGTGTTGCCAACTAGAGAAGCATGTCCAAGCCTTGTCCAGGGTTTTCACTGGGAGCCAGTCATGTAGGCATGCAGTGCCCATGTGACTGATCTTAGCTACTCAGCCTTGAGCTCCCTGCCCCACTAGAGGTCACACTGATGCAGCATGGTCCAGGGCCTCAGGCCTACAAAAACAGGCATTCATCCTACACCACGTTGTTAGCATAAGCTACCTGGCATTGAAAGAAACTCTTATCCAGCAGGATAGTCCATGGGCTCAAAGGTTATTTCCTAGGAGCTAGGTCAAAGGCCAGTCCTGAAGACAGACTTTCTTCGGAATGTGCAGGGTTTGAGCGACCCAGGCCTCATGAGTTAATCCTGTTCAGTACAGACACCAATAAATAGGCTCTGAATGTGGACACAAATAAGCCTGTCCTGTAATTAATGTATTTGGTGTTAATCTGACTTCTCTTTAATATTTTTTGTACCTAATTAGCATATACTTGCAGATTTATCCATATATATATATATATATATATATCCATACATACATGCATACATAGTAATATATATATATATTAACACATACTTAATTATGCCTCAGAATTGGGCCATATGCTAATTTAACAAAGAGTTAGAGAGCATTTACTGTGTGCTAGATGTGGGGTTTTACTGGGAATGCAGAGATGAACAAGTTAGACCTGGTCCCCATCTTTTTTTTTTTTTAAAGATTTATTTATTGTTTTTGACAGAGAGAGAGAGAGAGATACAGAGTCAGAGACAGAGAGAAGGGGGAGGGCCCCAAACAGTCTCCATAGTTGCACATCATCGGTTTTTCCACATAGTTTCATTCCACAGGTGGGCACGGGGCTGCCACAGGGCAGGAACTGGGCCGGGGTCTCGCCCCGGTGAGAACTGAACTGGGGGCACTCCCCAGCTCAGCATATGGGTTCACACGGGCCGGGGCCGGATTCGATCCTCGGTCCCCGGGGCTGCAAAGTGAGCGCCTAACCCACTGAGCCATCCCGGCTTCCCCCTGGTCCCCATCTTCAAAAAGTTTATAATCTAGTCTAGGGAATGCCAGGATAGCTCAGCAGTTGAACGCTTGCCTCACAGTTGTGAGGTCTGGGATTCGATCCCTGTCCCCAGCCCATGCAAACCCATATGCCAAACTGTAGTGCAACTGGTAACTGTGGGATGGCTCAGTGGTGAAGGTTCTCACCTCCCGTGGGAGGCCTCTATTTCAGTTCCTGCCCTATGCAGCCCCACATCCACCTGTGTGGAATTAAACTATGTCACAACTAATGATGTACAACTATGGAGACTGCTCTGGACCCTCCCCCCTTCTCTCTCTCTTTCTCTCAAACAATAAATCTTTAAAAAATAATAAACTGGTGGGGTATATGTGGAACCATTTTCACCCAAAAAAAAAGGATATTCCCCCAGAATCTGGGCACATATTTTCTAAGCTTCATAATATCCCCAAGTTCCTGCATCTCTTGAAGTGGGCCTGTACTATATAAGCAGCAGGAAAGCCCCTGACAGGGCGGAGCCCACTCTTTCTCTCCTCAGTGTTGGGATGTCTGGAGGAGGCCCTAACCCAGCCTGGCATCTGGGGAAAGTTGTGCTTCTTGACAAAAGGTTCTGTTCAAGTCCTGAGGGGCTGATGAAGAATCTGGGCAACCTCTACCCGTTTGGGAGAAGGTGCTCAGTCTGGTGAGGAAACCACGCTAGAGATCCTGTGATCCTGTTCAGGAGGCTCAGTTATGGCAACTAAGCCAAAACCAAGAGGTCGGGAACCGGGATCTGCCGAAGCAGAACGAGCACGCCCATCCACGTGGGGGGTGATCAGCTCATACACTTGGGGAAAGCAGTTAGTCAGTTGTATCAAGAGTCTTATGAACTGGCATACTCTTTTTTATTTTTTTTAAGATTTATTTTCATTGCTTTGAGAGAAGGTGTGAGAGAGAGAGAGAGAAAGAGAGAAGGGGGAGGGCCCAGAGCAGTCTCCATAGTTGTACATCATTAATTGCGACATGGTTTCATTCCACACAGGTGGATGTGGGGTCATGTGGGGCAGTAACTGAACTGAGGGCCTCCTGCATGGAAGGTGAGAACCTTCGCCACCATTCCAGCAATTACCAGTTGTGCCGCAGTTCTGCATGTGGGTTTGCAGGGGCCGCAGCCAAGATTTGATCCCAAGGCAAATGCTCAACCTGCTGAGCTATCCCAGCATCCCTGAATTGCCATACTCTTTACACCAATTATTTCCATATGGAATCTGTTCTAAAGGAATAATGTGACATATATAATAGAAAACATTTATGCACAAAGATATTTATAATGGTATTGATAATAATAGGCAAAAAATTAGACACAACACATATATCCAATAATAGGAAACTGGTTAAATAAGTCATAATATATACCTTGGTAGGATATTAGCCAGTCATTAATAATGTTTGTAATAACTTTTTCATGACCTGATAGTGGTTTTAAAAAATCCTGATTCAAACTGTACACACAGCATGATTTTAGTAATGTGAAAAAGAAATATGGTCAGAAAAAGACTGGAAGCATATCACAAAATGGTTACCTTCGATGGTGGAATTACAAATTTGTATTACTTGTCTTCTTTTCACACTGTTATGCTTCAATGTGGCAAGCAGAATTCTCAGATAGCCCCGTGATTCGGGTCCCCCGTATCCACACTTTGTATAATCCAGTCTCCTTGAGTGTGGGTAGACCCTGTGAGACTATTAATAGAAGCATATGCTTCTAACCCAGAGGCAACAGCAAAGGTGATGGGATGTCACTCTGTGTTTATGTTACATTATATAGCAAAGGTGAAGGAACCTTTCAGAGGAAATTCAAGTTGGCTCTACATTTATCAAAAGGGAGCTCATCCTGGGTGGGCCTGACCTAACCAGGCAAGCCCTTTACAAGAGGGTCTAGAAGTTAGAGACACTCTCCTGCTGGCCTTGAAGAAGCAGTAGTGTTTGAGGTGCCTACGGAGACAAGTATACTCCGGGAGCCAAGGGCCACTGCCTACAGCTGCAAGAAACTGAATTCTCCCAACAACTTGAATGATCTTGGATTGGAAGAGGACCCTGGGCCTAGGATGAGAAGCTGACACCTTGATTATAGCCCCCAGCAGAGGACCCAGCAGAGGACCCAGCTAAGCCACATCTGGACTCCTGATCTAGAGAGACTGTTAGTAAATGTGTTCAGTCACTGAGGTTGTAGTCATTTGTTATATAGCAATGGAAAACTCATACGTTCATACTTCCATGTAACTTCATAATTTTCGGTATTTTCTAAATACCTGGTAATAACGCTGTCAAAGAGAACTTTCTGCAGTGATGGAAATGTTCTACTCTGTCATCCAATATACTAGTCATCAGCCGCACGTGGCGATGGAGAACTTGAAATGTGGCTTGCGAGACTAAGGAACTGAATTTTAACGTTTTTTATTTTAATTAAGTTAAATAGCCACATGTAGCATATTTTGACAACACAGTTCTATAATTTACTTCTATGATAAATTTTAAAAATCTACTCCAGGAAATAAACTGCAGGTAAATGTCCACTCTGAAAGGAAATGTGTGAAAGTGTACGAACCTAGACAGGAGGCAGCGAGGGACAGCAAAGGCAGCCCTAACTGGCCCTGTGGCCCTGAGTCACTGCCAGAAGAATCACTGCCCTCGGACAGTTTCAAGGACCAAATAAGGTGCTGTTATGCAAAAAGGCTGCTGTGAAGAACGCAGCCAGGCCAGCTCACTCCCTTCCAGTTTGGGACAAAATGCCTGGAAGAGGAGCTGCCTTCTGGGGAACTTCGGTGTTTTCTGGCCCAGAAGGTCAGAGGGAGGACCAAAGGAGGGAGGGAGGACCGGCTCCTGTTCCCTCCTGAGGGTCCCCAGAGTCTGTCCTCTTGTACTTCGATTGATTCTGCTCAAAGGCACTGGTGCTTCCCATTTGAAGGCACTGGCACGTACCGTTCTTTCCAGATATACATTTCTGGCTGAGCACAGGAGAACTTTGGCCTCTCCCCAAATGGAACCACACTGCTGTAAGATGGCTCATGGTCCTCAGGGGTTGGGTTAGGGGCAGCAAGAATCTCTTCCTCTGAATGTGCAGGTTCTCTGGGAGATGAGGAAGGAGCAGGAGGCAGGGTATGAAAATGCATATTTAGTGTGATAAAATTGTTGTATATTTGGATCATGAGTATCAGTTTAAAAAGCTGAAGACAACCTCCTCTGCAAGCTCCGGGAGGTAAATCCATGCAGTGAAAAAGGGGAAAGGACTTTACAGTCATATCTGCTACCTTAATTGCTGTGTGATCCTGGAAAAGTTGCTTAGCATCTCTGAGCCTGTTTTTTCATCTCTAAAATATGAATAACTATACCTACTATATAGTGAGTGATCCACAAAAGGTATGTTTTATTTGAAACTATATAGCCCCACAGCATTCAAATACCTCATCCAACTCTAATTCTCTGGTGAAGCGTAGTAGTAGGCAGATGGGAGAGGAGCTGGAGGTAAGAGAGGCCCCCCCCTGCCGAGCATGGACTGTGGGGAGCCAATGTGACAGGAACCAGGGAGACCTGGAGCTGGGGGCTGAAGCGGAGAACCAGGCCCCATAGTGTTCTCTGAGATATGACACTTTTTGTCATGCTCGTCCTGTGCAAGCGGGGAGAGGGATGAGAAGAAACTAGTGGGAAGAATGAGGGTTGAAGATGTGGGGAGGGGCTGTGTTAGATGAGTAGTATGTAGGAAGGAGGAGACTTACCTAAGGAGATGATTAGCTTTCATCACCTCTCCAAAGGAGCTGGAGCCAGAACCCGTGGGGAGCCATTTGTCATGTAGAGGCTAGAAGGCTGACCGTTTAGGGCTATTCAGGCCCCTCCTACCACTATAGGTGTTATTTCCACCCTTCCTGGTTGGTATGTTGCCAGTGGGACAGACTCCAGTTCCAGAGATTTGATCCGCAAGGTCACTGTTGTCTGGAGGTGTGGCTATCAGTACAGTAACATAATGCAGGTTCCCTCCGGGTGGATTTTTCCAATAACCCATTGAAGGCCATACAAAGCTGAGTCTGTGACCTAGTGATAATATGAATGGATCTATTCTCCCTTCTCCAGGAAGGAGCACGAAGGCCACAAACTTATTTTGGACTTTCGTCGATGTCAATATGCCAGGTCCAGAGATCACGCATGGATGTGAGCACCAGGCTGCCCCTAACCGGGCCCCTGAGGGTCTTCACCTTCCTGCTGCCAATACCACAGGCTTTCTTCACCCACTGGATTTGATTCCAGCTTGCTTGGACCTTCCTAGCTGTTTCTGGTCCTCTAAACATGAGTCCCCAGACTCGGACCTGTCCAGTCTTCCAGATGTGTCCCACCTCTGTGGCTCCTGAGTCACCACACCTAAAGACCAGGGTGGTTCCGTCCAAGCAGTTCCTGCCCTCGTTACAGACTTAGAAGACATGGAACTCAGAAGGGAACTAAGAAATTGAGCATGACCCCTAACTTACACTGATGGAGAAATGAGCCCAGAGAAGGAAACTGAAGCTGGTGAAAAGCAGAGGCAGGACCACCGTATCTGCTGACTTCCTGCCACCACGAAGCTAAGGATCCCTTACAAACTGCCTGTCCTGAGGCAGATCAGCCTCTGTGCCTCAGTGCAAGGTGCTCGTTCATGTCACCCCCTTCTAGACTGGAAGCTCTGTGACTTTGTTCACCACTGTGTCCTAATCCCTGGGGACAGTGCCTGTCACAGAGTAAGTGCTCCCTCATTATTTGTTGAATCAGTAAGCAAGTCAGTGTAGCTGTGACCAACGGAATTACTCGGCTCTAAGTGGTCCTTTGGGCTGAGCAAACTGGACAAGCTGCGCCAGTGTGGGCAGAACGATGCACACTGGTTTCAGAGCACCTTGTGGGGCTCCAGACTTACAGAGGCCTAGGTTTGAATCCCAGCTCTGCCATCTACTGGCTGCACATCATCAGGCAAATCATTGAACTTTCTTAACCGGTTCCCACACCCATAAAAAAGGAGTAACAAAACTCACCTCTCAGTGTTGTTACAAAACTTAAATGAATTATGCATTTAAAGTACTTATCAGGGATGCAGGGATGGTTCAGAGGGTTGAGCACTCGTCTTGCAGGCCTGGGGTCCAAAGACCTTATCCCAGGCCCGGCCCTTGCAGAACCATATGCTGAACTGGGGTGTGCTTCCCAGTTCAATTCTCACTGGGATGTGCCCCCCGTATGGAAGCCCCCAGTTAGTTCCTGTTCTGCACAGCCCTGTGCCCACCTGTGGAATGAAAACTATGTAGAAAACTATTGATATGCAACTATGGAGACTGCTCTGGGCCCTCCCCCTTCTCTGTTTCTGTGTCAAAAACAATAAAAATAAATCTTTAATTATCCCAATATTTGGCACATACTGAGTACTGAAAGTGTGGTAGCTTTTTACATCAGAGATGCTGCTCACTGCTGGTCCTGCCCATCCTTCCTTCTAGGAGTCACCCTCATTTACAGCCTCTGTTGCCCCCATGACCCTTCCACTGGACACTGCTAATTGGAACCAGGTAGAGAGTTAGTACTAGGGGTCAACCTGTTCAGTTCTTTTCTTTGGGAGACCTGGACCTGGGCCTTCCAGGCAATTTCCACCTTGTAGTGAACTCTTGCTTTGGCCCACTAGAGGAAACAAGGCAACTTAGATCTGGAATTCCATTGGCAGAGGATGCCTCAATGCTGGGAGAAAAGGCTCCTTACCCCTGGGTCAGGGTGAGCCACTCCAGCTGCTCCCGGAAGGACCCCGGTGAGCCAATGAGCCAAGGCCAACAGTGCAGAGTGGTGCTGGCCGGAACGAAGTGGATCGGCACCGCATGTCTGCAGTGAGTGATGGAGGCAGCGGCAACAGCAGGGTCTCACTCAGCAGCGGTGAGGCACAAAGCTGGAATGGAGGCAGGGATGGAAAGGTTGTAATTGAAGTCACCATGTTCATTAGCAGACATGAGTCGGCTCTGGGGGCTTTCTGGGGAGCCTAGAGGTCCTATAATGGCAGGTGGTGGGCAGGGACAGTCAGGAAAGTACCCTATTGTGTGCTCATGGAACCCCATTTTAAAAAAACCTAGATTCATCTAACCTGGGACCCATATAACCCAAAGACCCAGCCCCAGGGCAGTGGGGACTCAAAGTGCTTGAAGCCTTCATCCTCCTGCTCCGCCTCGGAAGCAGACCACCTTATCCCACTTTCTCTTCCCCGCTCCGTTTGCTCCCTCCATGCGACTCAGACATCTGTTTCCCACCCACCCCTTCATCACCACCCTCGCATCTCTCATCCTCCTCCCAGGCGATGTTGTCTGTCTGCACACCCTCCCTATCCCTGTCACTGAGTCATGGGCCCTCAAGTCCACCCTCCCACACCTGCAGCTTTCCTGGCAGACAGCTACCCTGTGCCTCAGTGAGCGTCTCCAGCACTAGGCTCTCACCGGTTGCTGAACCAGCCATTTCCATTCTTGGACAGCAGTAGCTCTAAGTTCCTAACATGAGCCCAAGCTGCCTCCTGAGAGGATAAGCTCATCCCAGTTATGTCCTCTGGAGCTGTCAAACAAGCTTACTCTTCATTTGCATGGCAGCGTCTCTCTGACGTGTGGCATTAGAATGATGTTCACTCCACCTGCACTTCGCCCACACCAGTCAATTTTTTCCTTCGTCTCCCTCATGTGCCCGTCTTCACCATCACCGCTCACCTGGCCCTAGTCCAGGGCCTCACCACCTGCTGTCTGGCCCAACCATTCCAGTTCTTTCCTTTGCCAATTCTTCCTTGTTGCCACAAGATGAATTTTTCCAAAAACATTAACAAGTATGCATTTCCCTTTTGATAGTGGCTTGCAGCCTCTAGGAGAGTCCTCACTACTTAACCTGGTATTTGTCTTCTTTCCTCTGCCTCAAATTTTATGTGCAATTGCTTCTATATGCAAAACCCCTAGCTGCAAGCAAACAGTGAAATTCAGTCATCAGAACTTTCCATCAGCACTCTTGCCTTTTTTGTTCCTCCAATCTTGTCTCATCTTTGGAAGTCTGTCCCCTCCCACATCCTGCAGAACCCACAGTCCTGACCACGGTGCTTCCCAAATGCTCTCTTTTATTAGGTCCTCTGAGAACTCCTTTATCCCCCAACCCCCACATTTCACAGGTAGGCACTCAGACCATGAGTTTTGAGGACAATGATATGATAAACCCAGCTGTCAGGACTCCCTGAGTCTCTTCCCCATTTTCTTCAAATGTTCCTCTGACGGGCATGCTTTGGGCTTCTTTGAAGAGTACTGAGTCTCTCTTTGGAGTCTGATCACTGTCGGGTACAGGGAACCCACACCTGCTCTGAACCAAAAGTATGGAGGAGGATACAGAGGATTATGATCAAACAATCTAGCCACCAACAATTATTTCCCCAGGTTCCCCAAATATTTATCAGTGTTTGAGTCCTTCACATCTTAACAATGAGTCCTAAAGTTTTTCTTGAGAAAACTTTTCCAGGATTGCTCAGGAGTATTGCTACCTCCATTGGCCATTCATTAAATAAATAAATAGTTTTTAAAAATGGTTGCATACATGCCATTCCCTAGGCATTCTTCCTGGAACACTGAATTCTTGTTCATTTTCTCAGCTTTCCCGGCTGTTTACAAGTGATGTAACATATCTTCTGTAAGTTAGTATTTCTCTAATGCTTCTATTTTTCAGTATGTCCTTTTCCTTTACTGTATACATCAGTGTGTTTTACCCACAGACCCCCATGGTCAGAAACCTAGGAAGCCAGTAGTGTGTGTAAGCAGAGGGCACTGATTTAAACACACAAATCAGAGGCTCACTCCAGGCTCTGCTATTACCAGCTGTATGAACTCAAATAATTCATTTAATCTTTGTGAGTATCCATTTTCCTCATCTGTAGAAGGAGCAGTGCCCATTCCATGTGCTGAGAGAATCAGATAATGCACACGTGATGTGCTTAGCCAGGCATGTCGCACACACAACAGATGCTGTCAGTGCTTCTTGGACAAAGTGCTTCAGCCCTGCATGGCAGGTCATGAAATGGCCTGGAAAGGCCTTTGAGAGTGCTAGTGACAACAGAATTGTCAAAAGAGGACACAGAGGCCCTTGCGACTCAAAATTAGTGCAAGAATCACAAAGCTCCAAGTTTCTATTAATAGAAAACCTTTATGACTATTTTGCCTGATCGTCAAGGCCTGAGCATTATTTCTTTATCCATTGTATGTATTAGGAAAATCAGGTGATGACAATCCATTTTGTAATTTCTGAAAAAGGGAAGGGCTTTCCTACACTCCCCACCTCTCCTCTCTGGGCCTAGGGAGAATACACTCAAAGATCAGTGGCTGAACAAGGACTGATGATCTTGTAATGCACAAGCACCCTGGAACCCACAGCCCCCAAAACAGGCTCAGGTGGAAGGTGAGCTGGAAAGCATGACTCAGGCCAGGAAGCCCAAGTGAGGCCTTTTTCTTCCTATGAGTTAATAGTTGTAAACCACACAAAGAGTACAGTTACAGTGACCATGACCCCTTTCCCATCGAATCCACCACACCACTGCAAACCCAAGAACTGGAAGGGTGAGAGTAGGGAGGACAGGCTATCAGAGGAGGCCCAGAGGGCACACGGGAGGAGTTGGCCTTACTATGCTTAATCCATTTAGTCGCCCCATAGACCTATGAAGTCGGTGGTATTATCACTCCCATTTTGCCATGAAGAAACTGAGGCACAGAGGAAGCACGTTGCCCAAGGCCACACAGCTGTGAACTCAGGCAGGCTCGTTTCTGGCTTACCTGTTCTATGCCCTGCCACTTGCTGAGAGCTGCCACTTGTGAGCACCATCATCCACTAGACAGGTGAGACTGTGGGAAGTGTGCCCTGGCTGGGGGACCTTTTAGGCAATGGAGAGAGCAAAGCGTAACTTGCACATTTTTCTTACCAGTGTGTGCCTGTGTGTCCCTATAACTAAACACAACCAGAGGGTAAAAGGGATGAATCTGTGGTCTTGTCTGTAGCTTGGGGATCAGCCTTTGGACATCACTAAGATAAAAGACATGTCAATTACTGTGTCTCCTCCCAACAGAAACTGACAAGTCACAACCCCTGCTGGAGGAACTGCCATCTTTACCATTTCACCCCCACACACCCCCAGTTGGCTCAGGGGTGGCACCAGACCCAAAGTCCCCTGATCCTTAGGCTGATCAGAGACCTATATTGTGACCTGCTAAACACTGATGAGCTGGGACTAATCGGTCTTGGGAATGTGATTTTGGAAATACAGTGAAGCTGTGAGAAGTGGGGATTGAGGCCCAAAGAAGCTGGAGGTAGTTACGGCTGTGACAGGTTAGGCAGAAACGCTGACACTGTGGAAGGGCTATGATGTAGAACATGTACACAGTGGAGGGTGAGAATAGGCTGGTTGGAAGTGAAGCAGACACAGAAGAGCTGAGTCAGACGAAGGTACATTATAGCAGTTGATGGGCAACTCTGCCTGCATGGAAGAATCCTCTGGAGAGAATTTAACAAATACTAGTGCCTGTGCTTATCCCCAGACTCTGTTTAATTGGTTTAGAGTGGGAGCCAGACATTCGTAGGTTAAAAATCTCCTCAGGTGACTCTCAGGTAATGGCCGGGGGTGGGAGGACCATAGCCTTCAGTGAGGTTCCCTGGCCTCCTGAGAGTCCAGCTCTGTAGGAGGCCCCATGGTTCAGGTTCTCCTGGGTTCTTCGGCAGATGTGTTTGGATCTTTAGTCACAGCTTTTACCTTATTCCTTGCTAACAGAATCTAATTTTGTACAAGTATTGGGGCAGCAATATGGTCAAGGAAGATGGACCCAAGCCCAGAGGGTGAAGCCGAATTGGTCCAAGGCAAGCAATGCAAGCCCTCCCCACCACCCGCCAGTCTCATTTTAGAGATGAATATGTGATTCAGACCCATGACATGGGAGGGGCAACCCTCTTGGAAAGATTTCCCTTTTAAAAGAGAAGCTGAAGAAATGCCCCCACACTCTCCTTGCATTTAGATGTTATGCTGGCTGATGAGATAGATGCCTGGAGCTTCAGGAGCCATTTTGTGACTGAGAGAAAAAAAACAATAGAACTGCAGAGAATCCGACCCTGATGCCCATCCGGGAAGCACCTACCTCCAGATTTGCTGTTACTTAACTATCTGCTTACTATGTGACAGGTGCATTCTAAGCTCTTTTCCTGTATTACTTAATGGAATCCTTCACAATAGCAAGGCTAGTCCTATGGATGTGAAAATGATAAATGCCCCCACCTCCACTCCACATCAGAAGTGGCTCCATTCTCTGCATGAGTAGCCTTCCCACTACCCAACTGAAGCATGTCTCTCTGAGACAGGTGACATAATGTGTATACTGTTGGAATGTTTAAAAAATAGCCACAAGAGAGCACAAGCTCCGAGCCAGTGGGTGCTGTCTAGACTGCAGGGCCACCTGGCCTGGCTCTTGGCTCTCAATACGCCACTCACACTGCGCTACATGTTCGGGACGCCCTCAGTTGATTCTGGTCTAGTCACTCCATAAAGCCTGCCGCCTGCCTTTCCCCCTACCCCTGCCTTTCACTCCCTCACTGGTCTCTCTACTCTTAATCCACTGCTTCCCTCTACCCCTTTTCTCCAACCCACCAACTGGACTTAAGAAGAGAAATGGAGCACATCCCACCCCAAAACCAAAAACTCTGGAGTGACAGCAGATTTAAAAAATCTGAATTTCTAAGCAGTGAAAAGTCCTTAAATATTAGCAATTGCCCTCATCAGACTAGCTGTCCTTCTAAAGCGGACTCTTTTTATGCTGTCCTGTCCCCCCAACCCAAACACAAGTCTTAGCGGTCCCTTGGAGCCTCCTTCCAGGTCTCTGCCCCAAGGAGGTGCACACGCCCCTTGTCTGGTACGCTCAGCAGACGCCACCCCTTCCCGCACCCACCTGCATGACTCTTCTTCACAGTTCTGAAGTTGGTCAGCATGGCTCAGCCCCTTGATTCAGGCTCAAAGAATACCACAGGTGTGAGGAGTGTACACAAACTTTATTTTTCACCCATTGAGCACAGGAAAGTCTGGGCAGGCAGAGGTGTCACAACCACCTTCCTGGTTCACAGACAGATCATGAGACTCAGTGATAAAGGAGAGGGGTCCTATTTCTACCAGTGATTGCTATAGGGTTATCACAACACGTTGTTCTTGGTTCTATTTACACCATGGATTGTGGAGAGGGTACATTTCTTACACTAAAAATATATACTTTGGAATCTGTAAAACAAAAATATCTCTATCTCTACAGGAGACCTACTAGAAAGAAGCACATAGAAAACAAGGGAAATGTACCAGCACCTCAGGTTGTCCCCTCCCATGGGAAGGCTGCTGTGTGTCCACCAGACACCATCAGTTTGGGAGAGCAGACCTCTCAGCAATCAGACAGAACAGACAAACAAGAGGGATGGAGTGGATATGGGAGAAAGGAGCGAGGAGGAGGATTTTGGCCTCTTTTGCAAAAGGAGTAATTGCACATTCAATTTGGTACTTCTGCTTCCAACATTATTGCATGTGTGAAAAACCTGCATGTTGGAGTCAAGTGCAAACCTGTTAAGAGAAGCCCAAGCTCTGCTGATTTCTGCTGGGCTCAGAAAAGAGCCGTGGGTGGGTTTTCTCTTTCTCAGGAAATATTA
>PVKE010032073.1:0-18681 GCA_004027555.1 Craseonycteris thonglongyai
ATTTGGGTAAAACAATGTGATTCTACTATAGGAACAATAATAATGTGAATAAATCTCAACAGAAAACAGATTAGCACACCAAAATACTGTAAACAAAATAATTCATATGTATTCCATTTGTTCATACAAATAAAATGAAAAAGAACAACTGCTCTCAGTGACTCCTAAGATTTGTAAACTTTCTCATATAGGTATGTCCAACCAAGCATTTTCTATCATGCACAGGCTATTTGTAAATGCAAAATTATGATCTGTATGCAAGTATTGTGTTTCTGTCTTGAAAGAGATATACTTTGATTTCTCTGATAGAACATTAATCCAAGTCAAAGGAGTTTATTTTTCAAAATTCATTATATTTTCAAAACCTGAATTTAGTGGTTTACTTCTCCAATATGTCTGATTACTAGCTGTTCTAAAAATTCCATCTCTGAATAGAAAAACATTTTAGAAGACTTTCTTAATACAAGTTGATTTTTGGGTGAAGTGAACATGATGTCATTTAGCTTGTCAATAAAAGCAAATAAACACTTTGTCAGAAAATAACTCTGTGCTGAAATTGTGAGTGGCACTGCTGTTATTGAAAATAAAATAATGTGAAATCTGATTTCACTTATGTGTCAACTGTGTTTCTATATTTATACCGCAATATATTTTTTCTAGCCAATTTAAAATGCTTTAGATTTCATGATATTGGAACTTCCTTATTTTCCACATTTCTAGTATTATCCAGAGAACAAAAGAGTCAATTGGAGATGAGCATATGCATTTTAAAGTGATAGTTTAGAATAGAAAAGGGGATAAGTATTTATTTTGACAAATGGGAAATATCCAAATAGCATGTTATTTGAATTGTTATGTGATATTTTTTATTATAAAATTGAATTAAAGGGATAATGAGATAGATTTGATTTAATTCTATTTTTTCACTTAAGCTTAACTAACTTTCTGTTGTATGCTTTGTAAAAACTTCTAACGGTTGATTAAGCGTGAATTATTTTTCTTTATGATAGTTTTAGTTAGCTTTAAAGGTGTTTCTATATAGTCCTCAGTTTTCTCTGTCTCAAAAAATTATTAGTATTTTATTATACCCGTTTTAAAGCTAATTAAATATTTTGTACTTCAGAACACTTTGAGTGACACCAATATAAAATTTTATTTCATTTTTAATAATCTATATTTATGTTTTCAGAAACAAAAGCAGGAAATCAAGAGAGAAAGAGAAAACAAAAGTCTCATATATTTAAGCCTTACAGATAGCAGTCTTTTTAGATTAACAAAGAAATTTGACTTGTACTGACATGAGCTGATTAAGAATCTTAAAATAAAAAAAAGAAAATAAATGAATACATTTGTTACATGACATTTTAGAATAAATGTGTTCCTGGGCGGGTAGGGCCCAGATAGAATTCTTTATTTCCCAAAGATAATTTTTAAAATTATTTACCTGACAAATTTCTATGTTGAAATATTGATTTAATTAGATGGAAGAGATTAATTATTTAATCATACACATCTTGATGCTTCCACTGAGGTAAGCATAAAATAATAATTTATTTCTTTGAACTCAAAAGTGAATCCCTCTATGAAGTAAGCCAATTCTTCTGAGTAGATGACTATAAATTATTTCTAATTGTGTGTATCTATTAAATTATAAAGCAATAATTCAAGGAGGAAAATAGTATCAAAGTCATACTACATACATTATAAACATTTTCAAAATTCATGTTATGATAACAAATAAAATTTTAATGACAAATTACTTTTTCCTGTCAGCCTTTTAATTATAAAATATTTCCTGGGGTTGCTGGCATAGTTCAGTGGTTGAGCCCTTGCCTCACAATCATGAGATCTAGGATTCAGTCACTGGCCCCAGGGTGTGCAAACCCAGCCTGGTTACCAGAACTGTGACTGGTAAACACCAGGATGCCTCAGTGGTGAAGGTTCTCACCTCTCATGCAGGAGGCTCTCAGTTAAGTTCCTGTTCTGCCTGCTTCCATACCCATCTTTGTGGAATGAAACCATGTCAAAACTAATGACATACAACTATGGAGACTGCTTTGGGCATCCACCGCCACCCCTTGCTCCTCTCTCTCTCTCTCTCTCTCTCTCTCTCTCTCTCTCTCTCTCTCTCTCTCTTCCTCTCTCTTTCTCTCACCTTCTCTTAGAACAATAATTGTTTTTAATTAAAAAATAATAATAATTTTAGTGAAATAAAGAATTTCACCTCAGCTTACTATTCAAAATACATACTTCCCACATCCATGTGGCTTCACTGGTCTTACTTGAGTCCCTTCAATATGGTAACTTTTTCTATTTTCAATCTACTTGCTTTACACTGCCACTCCTAGGAGAATATAAGCTTCAAAGGGTCGACAGGAAATGTTCTTTATTCATCATTTTATCACTATCAACTTGGTAGTAGCTGAGTCACAGTCAATAGTCAATAATATATTACATTAAAAAATGAATGAATAAATGAGTATATGAGCTAGCCTTTGATAGTCTAGTTAAGATATTTATCAAAACCGCTTAGCAAAATTGAAATAAAGGACCTAGAAATTAAGATTTGGAGAGAAAGAGATCTTTATTTGGTCTTTGTAATAAAGATGTTTTTCTCAATTTAGTATTACCAAGAGATCTGTGTATTAAGAATTATGAACTACATATGTACTTTTTTAGCTAATTTATGAAGCATATGTTTGATCCTAGTTCCATATCTGTTACTGTAACACTTGCTTCTATCAGGTAAAAAGCTGAAGGGTAAGGTCTGTGTGTTATTTATCCCAATACCTCTTTGTCTAATCTTGAACTCTTATCATGAACTCTAAAGATTGGATGGCAAGGGAAGTTTCCCTGAATAGGTTTTAAATACTGTACAATTTATCCTGTTACTAAGCATTATTTTAAACCTCAGGTCCTGTTCTTGCCAAAAAGTAGTTTGCTACTCTTTCTGACTTTGTGACATGACCAATCCTGAAAGATTGCTTAGGGCAAAATGCCATTATCCCTCCAGAAAATGAATAGGCCTTTGGAAGCACTCCCTGATCCAGAAAAGTCTCACTGAGTATTTTATGTCCTCTCCTATAATTAATATAAATTATTACCATTCTTTCTCCTAAAGAATACAACTGATATGTGTTAGTAAACCAGTGATATTTCAGGCCTTAATATTATTACATAATAAATGGGCTTAAAGGTCCCATACTGGAAAAATAAAACCAAGTCCCAAGGATCCAGTGTCAGGCAATAGTGCAAGGTAAAATTGAAGTATTTGCAATTTTCTTTCATGGAACAAATTGGAATCCCAAGCTGATTAAATACAATAGTCATGAAGTAAAAAGAAAATCTAGTGCTAAAGAGTTATTTATTTACTCATTCATTCAATACGCAAATGTTTTATTGGATGCTTATTATATATCAGGTGAATTTCAGATGACAGAGAAAAAACATCAAACAAAATACACACAGTTTTACCTCTCTTTAAACTTACAATTAAGTTAAAGAGACATAATTAATACAGGGAAAAAGAAGAATTTTTATGCAGTAATTAGTGCTATGCTGAAACAAAAATCCATAGTAAATGCAGGGTCAGAGAGGACTTCTCTTATGTGATGACATTATGAGAGACTGACACAATAAGAAAGAGTAATCTATAAAATTACACAGTAGAGGAACATTCCAAGATGAGATTAGAGCTGGTACAAAAACCTTACAACAGGAATTAGTTTCTTATTTTCTGGATTAGAAAGGGGTGAGAATGCTAGAATACACTAGTGATGAAGAGAAGCAGAATAGAATTTAAACCTGAAAAAATATTCAGGGAGCAAGGCACTCTTCTCATGGGAGTAGCACTTCTAAAACCAATACAAAAAACAAAACTCAATGAGCCTAGCTGCTCAATCCTGCCTAGAGTGAAAAACTATGAAACCAGTTCTGATCTTAAGAAATGCAAGCCTTTCAGTACTAGTGTGAGAAGCATGAGGAAAAAAAAATGATTATAGCCAATTCTGCTTATTCTTCCAATTCTGCCTACTGGGAGGCAACCACAGGGGGAGGTGAGAAAACAACCCAATGATAAAATGGAGTCAGTCTGAGGTCACACGCCTGCTGTATTCAGAGGTTTCTCTCTATTGGAAGAATCATGAGCAGCTAGGATTTCTGACATCCTTAGGGATTATTTTTACCTCATAGTTTGAGGGAAAAGTGGAAAAACTGGGACTCCATACTCGTGTTTTATTTGATCAGTAAGTGCAAGATTTAAAAAGCATGTGTTTTAAGAGTTGGAGTGGCAGAACTGTTTAACAGCCTTCAAGATTGAATATAATTTCCCTCTGTAATCCAGTTACAAAGGAAACCAGGATATGTCACCCCAAAATTTGCGTCTTTGACATAAAACTTATTTTGAGCTGAAGGCAATTAAGAAGCAGCAAATACATAAAAATGTTCTCATTTTATGCCTAAAGGCAGAAAATAAAGTCTTGTTTTAGTGAAGAGCAACTTTTATCAGCCTGGAGACACCAGAGGCATCTGAAACAAACCTTGCTAAATTAATCCTATCTCTTTGTTTATTTTATCATTTATTACCCTAGACCAAAACTCTTTGTTTTGTCAATTCTTCACAAATGTATTGCTTCTTTGTCCTAAAGGCATAAAATCTTCCTGTTTGTTCACTTTCATTGGGTCTGTATTTTCTGGAAAGGGCACCCACGTAAATGTAAAAATTTACTAAAATGTGTATGCTTTTCTACTGTTAATCTGTCTTTGTCAGCTTAATTTTTCAGACCTAGCCAGAAACTAAGAGGATCAAAAAACAAAACAAAACAAAACAAAAAAACAAAGAACCTTTTTTCTCCTACACAGTTACTAGGTTCTTTTTATTAAATTCTGTATAGAACTTGATAGAATTTTTTTTCTATCTCATGAAGGATAGTAGGTGGAAACACCAAAGTCAAATTGAACATCAATGGGAAAAATGCATTTCTCTCATGACTGCTATATTTGTTTCTGAATAATAAGAGATGAGAAAAAAGAATGTTTTGTGTGTCTTTCTTTCTTTCTTTCTTTCTTTCTTTCTTTCATATAGATTGATTTGAGAATTCAGGAAAATGTTCTATATTTCTATTATTCTTTATTGAAAGTCATTCAAAACAGTACCGTAACATACATTAAAATGTGGTCTACAGCTAGATTGATTAAGAAGCAAGTATAAATCTCTATTTACTTTCTAAATAAAACTGAACTTTAGTTTTCAATTTATGGCAGGGACAGAGTAGATTAAATGAGTTAATATGTCTAGAATATGTGGACTATTTTCTATTACATAAAAGATGCTAAAGTATTAGCTTTGAAAATAGCATTAGGAGAAAAACGATCACCAAATGAGTTTTCAGAACACTATGTGGAAAGTTCAAAATAAGATTTTAATGCATTAAAACTACAAGGAGATAAGTGAATCAAGGGTATGGAGATGGAAAAATAGTCTTGTAAGAAAGATATCCTTGGTGAAGCACTGTACCATGATTCCCAATTTATATAGAAAGAAAGACTGATCACCTCTAATAAAGCATCATTCTCCTTTCAGATTTAGTGTGTAGGGCTTCAAAAATGATTAGAAAGATTTGTCTTCATCCCTCCTAAAATTTGCTACATATGTGTTTCCCCTAAAATTTGGGAGAACACGTTTTGGAATGGTGTTTGATACATATGATCAAGAGACAATCTAAAGTTGTCTATTGTAGGAGATCATAAGGAACTTACTATAGTCACTAAACCATTCACACACATGAGAGCTGGTTAAGCAGTTTATGTAATACCTTTATGTTTTGAGATAGTTTTGGTCTTAGAGAGGAAGGGTAGCAAAACAAACCTCAGCTTCTGAGAACAAACGGAATTTTTACCTGTCTTTCATGATGTATAATTTCTATGGCGTGGGAGACCTACCTGACACACTGAAGGCCTTTCCTACAGAATTGCAAATATGCCAAGCCCAGGATGAAGTTGTTACAGGAGGACATCTATTGGGTGCTAAAGAGTTGCAATTCAAGATGTTGGCCCAAGTCAAGAAACTGAGCTATTTGGATCAAGGTCAACATATGTAAACTGCAACAATGTCTGGTCTCATTCAAACCTTTACAGCATAATAATGAATGCTATTTCACCTCTGTCATACCGATGTCAAGACGATTTATTTTGTAGTCAAGCCTAATCCAAATCATACAAGGAAGGGTATTTTAGAAAATGTAATTATAGGTTAGTTAAGTTGCTATGTTACAAAGCTGAGGGCTGCACTAGAGAATAATTGGACTATTTTTTTTTATATATATGGTTGGTCAGAGTGAACGCATCTTGGGGCATTATCAACTTTCTCATTTGCTTCGGTTTTACTAAAATTTGCTAAGAAATTCAGAGCTAACATGAAACCTACCACACTCCATTTACTAAAGCAGATGAATCCATATGAACCATGTCCTATTTGAGAAACTGTGGAATTCATTTTTAAATGCATATTAATGTCTTAATTTTGAGGTTGGACACAAGCAATTACCAAATTGATGCTGTGTGTTTGAACCTCAATGTGACCATTATTATTAACATATTATTATTATGTAAGAGCAATGAAAAATTCAGTGGAATGTCCTACTTTTTCATTAAGCTGCAGGGAAATTGCCATTCTCTCCTGCAAATATTTTGGAGGCAGAATAAAGACAAGAATAGATTTCTCCCTGATTACATGTCAATAACCAGGTACATTTAATGCAAACATTGTATACTATTTAAAAAACTGAGTAATGTTAACGTTGCATTTTCTGATTTCATCATTAGCTTCCTAACCATATTTATATTATCAGTAACCGTTACAGATTTCTAAAGAATTTTGAAATTAATATTTAAAATTTAGAACAATGTATTTTGTTTCCCTTATTTTAACCATTGGTGTACAGTGTTTTTCACGTCTGAGTACACTGAATAGGTTGGCAGAAGGCTTTTCAAAACCTTCCCATTACTTCTTGCTGACCAATAAACTGTTTAAAATTCTACCTTTTATTTTGAACCTCCTTAGCTGAGGTTATTACTGAATGCTTACAATATTTTTTAAATATATATATATATATATTTAAATATATATTTAAAATATATATATATATATATATATATATTTCTTTTTTTTTTGATGAGAGAGAGAGACAGAGACAGAGACAGAGACAGAGACAGAGAGAGAACTGAACTGGGGGAGCTCCCAGTTCAGCATATGGTTCCGCATGGGCCAGGGCCGGAATTTGATCCCTGGTCCCCGGCGCTGCAAAGTGAGCGCTTAACCCACTGAGCCATCCCGGCTTCCCCATGCTTAGAATATTTAATGAAGTTAGAATGAAACATTTTAAGGAGTGTGATAAATTAGAAGTTCTAAACAATTATAAAAAAGATCATAGTAATAAAGAGGAGGTTGCATCATTCAGTGTTTACTTTTAATATGAGCATTTATTCAATGTAGGTTTTAATATCTACTATGAGGAAAGACTGTTAGGTCTCAGTGGGAAAGTACAGATATTATAACTACTCTTGCATTTAAAAATTATGACAAAATAGAACATACTTTTCTGATGCCTGGCTTATCAAGAATTGCTGTGCATTTAAAAACTACTCTAACTGAAGCACTAATAAAACATCTAAAGTGTTATGCCATTTAATACATAGACAAGGTTTATTTAGCACATTTTAAAACATTTCTCCAATATGTCCAGAGGTAAGCTCTGTTATTTTGGCAATGAAAACTGATTCTGGAATAAAATTACTTGATAAATGAACCTAGAGAATTACATTATGGAGGTTCAACTAATTACTAGGAGTTGCCTTTCCCCCAAATTCATATAGCAAGTTCAAAAACCCTGAATTTTTTTAATCCCCAGACCTCTTTTTTTCTGAGACTCAACATATTCTGTGCTCCTCACAGGGATATTAAAAACTCCATTGAGTAAATGCTCATATTAAAAGGAAACACTGAGTGATGCAATCTCATCTTCATTAGTATGATCTCTTTTATAACTGTTTAGAAGTACTAATTTATCCTAGTTCCTTAAATTGTTTAATGCTATACTCTGCTAAATATTGTAAGCATTTTTTATTGCATAACCTATGATAACATAAAGATTTGGATTGTCAAATAGAACTCAATGTGAATAATTAGATTTTATTCAACACCAAATTACAATATTGATTCAAGGAAACAAAGAATTTCCTTCAGGCTCTATATTTAAATACCATCTGAAGAGGATTTTTTTTTTTTTTTTTAATGAGAAGTTTAAGTCCATCAGTCAAAAGCCCATACAGTCAAAAACCCATAAAAGGCTCTTTCCTCTACAATGGACTACAATTAGGTTTTGAAAAGTTTTTTTTAATCAAAATATGAGGGGACATTTGGGAGCCTTTTCAGTTATGAGCTATCTCTGCTTTATAATACATTTCATAAGAGTTACATGACTAGCCCCCATTCTCTGGCAAGCTATGTCCCCTATAATTCCAATTTCACATATATTTATTTTTATTTTTGTATATATATTTTTTTAGTTTTTATTTTTATTTTATTTTTGACAGAAAGAGAGAGAGATACAGAGACAGAGAGAGAACTGAACTGTGGGAACTCCTCAGTTCAGCATGTGGGTCTGTCTGGGCCGGAGCCGGGGATTCAATCCTCGGTCCTCAGGGCTTCAAAGCGAGCGCTCAACCCACTGAGCCATCCCGGCTTTCCCATCACATGTATTTAAAAATCAATCTTAATATATGTTGTATATCTTTCTGAAAAACACTTTAAAGACAAGAATTTTCAACTTGTTAATACCATTAGCAGGTTTGTCAGGTGTTCCAGTTATCAGCATGTCTTTAAGGCTGTTTGACTAAGATCTTTCCTTTTCCCAAAGCATTCCATAGTGCAAATTTCTGTCAATCCCTTTGTTTAAATGAAAATTTGATTACCTCTTGTATATATTTGACATAAATATCAGGCACGGTTAGATGCAGTTCTTCCATTATCGATCTTATTTATTTTTTTGTTTGCTTGTTTGTTATTTGGTATAATATATGCCAAATAAAAATTTATCATTTTGGGATGCCAGGATAGCTCAACAGATTGAGCACTTGCCTTGAAACTGCAAGATCCAGGGATTGAATGCTGGCCTGGCCCATTCAACCCCATATGCTGAATCGTGGTGCGACTGGTAACCGCTAAGATGGCAGCAAAGGTTCTTGCCTCCCACACAGGAGGCCCCTGGTTCAGACCCCACTTCCTGCTACCTCACATCCACATGTATGGAGTGAAACCATGTAACAACTAGTGATGTACAACTGTGGTGACTGCTCTGGGTGCTCTCCTCTTCTCTCCTCTGCCTCACCTTCTCTCAACAATAAAATAAACATTTTTTTAAAAATTTATCAAATTATCATATTTTATGTATAAAGTTCATTGGTATTAAGTATACTCACATTGTTGTACAGCCATCACAACCATCCATCTCCAGACCTCTATTCATTTTAAAAAGCTGAATTACACATGCAGTAAATAATAACTCCCCATGCATTAAGCAATAGCTCCCCATTGTGTCTGCTTCTTCTCACCCACTAGCCTCTGGCAAAAGCCATTCTACTTTCTGTCTGTTCTAGGTACCTCAAATAAGTAGAGTCGTATTTATCTTGTTGTGTCTGGCTTATTTTACTGAGCATACTGTCCTCAAACTTCATCTATTTTATAGCATGTCAGAATTTCATTCCTTTTGAAGACTCAATAGTATTCACTGCGTGTACATACCACATTTTAAAAATGTATTCATTTGTCAATGAAACTTTGCATTGCTTCCACCATGTGACTATTTTGGATAATGCTGGTATGAATTTGAGTGTACACGTATCTGTTTGACTCCCCGATATTAATTCTTTTGAGCCTCCACCCAGAAATCGAATGATGAATCATAAAGTAATTTTGTGTTATGTTTTTTTGAGGAATCATATGTTTTTCCACAGTGGCTGCATATTTTTATCTTCTCAACAGTAGTGTACAGAGTTCTAGTTTCTCTACATTATTGCCAACATTTGTTAGTTTCTCAAAAAAAATTTTTTTTGATACCTAATGGGTATGAAGCAGTATCCCAGTGTGCTTTTGATTTTTAATTTCTTAATGATTAGTGAGGTTGAGCATCTTTTCATTTCAGTAGTGGCCATTTGTTTATCTTTGGAGAAATGTCTATTCAAGTACTTTACCCATTTTTAATCAGGGTTTTCCGGGTTTTTAGTGCAGAGCTTTAGAAGTTTTTGTTTGTCTGTTTGTTTTAAAGGTTTATTTGTATTTATTTGAGAGAAGTTGAGAGACAGAGAGAGACAGAGAGGAATGGGGAGGGCCCAGAGCAGTCTCCATAGTTGTACATCATTCATTTTTTTGTTGTCATTGTTGTTTTTTTGACATAGTTTTAGTCCATAGAGGTGGATGTGGGGCTGAAAGGGGCAAAACTGAACAGAGGGCCTTTTTCATGGGAGGCAAGAACCTTTATTAGATGTGTGAATTGTAAATATTTTCTCCAATGAGTTGCCTTTTTTATTTGATGCACAATATTTTTTAATTTTGATGAATTCCAATTTCTTTAGTGTCTTTCGTTGCCTGTGCTTTTAATGTCACATTCAAGAAATCATTGCCAAATCAATGTCCTGAAGCTTTTAGACCACACTTTGAATAAATTAACAAGAAGTAACATATTCAACTGTTTTTCAATATTATTACATTTACATAAGCCATTAATTTTTTAAGATAAAAATTTTTAATATAAGCAAATGTTAATACTGACTCTGATATACTGAAAATGATCTACATGGAGATCTTTCACTATAATACCATCAGAAAGAACAATGTTAGCAGTGGCGGTTTCTGTAGATTACTTTAAAAGGTGTTATGTGGTAATGTAAGAATGTATTATTCATTATGTTCAATAAGCTTATGTTTGTTTACCATAGTTTTAAAAGATCTAAATACACATATGCTCTGGTTTTATTTCCCTGAATGGGAATTAAATTAAAAGTAATTATACAAACCTAATTTGAGTGAATATTATTGGATATTACTATACATATTACCTGACCATTACTCCACAAAACTGTCAAAGTCATTAAAAATAATCCGGAGGGTGATGACGGGACGGCTCAGTGGGTCGAACACTTGCTTTGCAGTCCCTGGGTCTGAGAACTGAATCATAGCCCCAGCCCATGCGGATCCATATGCTAAACTGAGGTGTGCCTCCAGTTCGGTTCTCTCCAGGGCGAGTTTCTCATGGGGAAGGCCCCCGGTTTGGCTTCCACTCCTGGAATACTTCCCATATGAGAATCTCATGCTTCCCATACGGGAGGCTCCTGGCTCAGTTCCTACCCTGTGTGGACCTAAGCCCACCTGTGGAGTGAAACTACAGAGAAAAATAATGATGTATAACTATGGAGACTGCTCTGGGCCCTCCCCTTTCTGTTTGTCTATCTGTCTGTCTGTCTCTCTTTGTCAAAAACAATAAAAAATAAATCTTTAGAAATAAGCCTGAGAACCTGTCATATATTAGATTAGACTAAAGAGACATAACAGTTAAATATATAGGATTCTGGATGGCATCCTGGAACAGAAAATGGTCATTTATGGAGAAAATAGTGAAATCTAAATAAAGTCTTGGTTTCTCTAACATACCAGAGTTGGCTTCTTTGTTGTGTGACATGATAATGTTAGACCTTAACAGTAGGAGAAAATTGGTGAAGTGTATTATGAGCACTCTTAAAATGTTCTTTGCAACTTTTCTATAAATCTATTACTATATTAAATAAAAGGTTTATTTTTTAAAACTATACATATATACTTACATTTGTGTATATAGAAGCATAAAACATCAAATATTTTCAACTAAAATTATTATTATTTTAGCAGGTTTCTTCATCATTGCATTTGAAAATATCAGTCCTTATAGTTAGTTATCTCAATCAGCTTTGTATAGAGTACATACATGGTTTATCTTATAGAACATATAAGCAACATTGTTTAAACCTAGACATCTCTAATATTTAAAATTTATTTTGAATGAGGATAAATTCATCTGAAAATTAGCTTAAACTTTCTTTTTTCTTATATTAGGTGTAAAAATACTGGGATTCTGCAGTATCAGGTATATTTTTGTGGCTTCTATATTTGAATGCTTGCTTACTCAAGTAAACCAAAGGCAATATATTCTGAGAAGTCTTTGGAACGCAGACAACATTAACTCCCTTATAGATATAAATATATGGTAAACAACTCAACTTCATAGAGTGATATCAATTCTACCTTCATTGACTTCAGCTCTATAATTCATTCAAGGATTTTTAACTGTTCAAGTAATAATTTAGTATAGGTATACTGTGTCCAAAGGCTATAATTTTCTTAAGTAAATGGCAATTGCAAGCTCTGGTAGGTAAACTCAAGACATACATCATAAATATATATTATGTATATACAAGGTGCAGCAGAATTAACGGCCCCTTTTTATGAACTGGTAATCTATACCAAATCTTTTATTACAAAATTCTGTAATATAACAATATCACACTCACACATACTTTACTACTTTAAAAACAGCATGACTTCTGCCAGACCCTGTATATTATATATAATATATTGTATATATTTCTCCTATACTGGAGGTTGTATATCAAACAGAAAAACAAGAATATCAGAACTAAATTAAGAATAGACAGATTTGGGTGTTGCTAAAAGTTCAGAGTTCAGTGGTGGAGGGAAAAACACTATTCAGGAAATGATTGAATGACATACAATTTTTTTTTTCTCATTTGTGTGTTTACTTAGCATGTTGATGGTCTACATCAGATCAACAGAGTAATTTCATAGAGGCTGGTTAAACTGTATACCCAGCCCCTATACAAACGCACTATTTGCTTCCCAAATGCCTTCTTGTGAATGGCATTAATGCAATATGCTTAGCAATGAAAGTAATCTCTGCGTATAAAGTAACCACTGTATATTTCAGAAGAATTTTGTCAAGGATAACCTTAGATTTATCAATCAGTGTATTCAATGTATTGTTTATGAATGCTTGTATTTTTGTACGATCTCTCCATTTATTCAATGGTTATTACAATTATGTAGCTAAGTTGGTTGTTGTTGGACTGCCACAACACAGCATAAAGCTAACTTATAGCATATTCAATAATCATATCCTCTGCATTTTAATTTTATTCCCATCTCTACTTTGTGTTTCAACTTTGCCTTTTCAACTTAATTCTTCTTATTTCTTCCCAATTTTTTAATTTATTTTTTTATGTCTGTGTTTATTTTCCTGTTTGGAAGTAACCATAGGCTCAGTTTGAATCTCTTTTTATGAGTAATGCAGATTTCTAATTAAATGTAAACATTGTAAACTCTAGAGATTCGACTTTGCCCCTGCTTGAGAAGGCAAGTTTTCCATGTAGTTGTTACAAAGACTTCTGTTATGAAATGAGTCAAGGAACCTATAAATGGTTAATGAAATGTTTATGAAAACAGAATTACTTGATATATAAAATTTACACAAAAATATCAGTACTGTTACTTTTTAAATTAGCATGTTTTAATGTTTGAATAGAGGTTAAAATTTTAAGGCTTTCTAAGCAGAAAGATAATAAATTAAAAATTGCCTCTTGAAGCAGAAGTAGATTTTTGAAGTTTAGGGATAAAAATTGAAAAATACCTCCTTTTATAACCTTTGGTCCTAGATTTAGCATGAAGTTAGCTAGCTAGCCTTAGAGTTAGAAACCTTTTTAAAGATAGATATCATATGGTTCTGATAGAATTGAGCTTTTAATAAACCTATCAAAAGCTGCTGGCCTTACTCACAGACTATTTTGTTTTTATTTATTTTGTTGTGTGTGTGTTGTTATATGTGTTTATTCTTAGGTTGGTTTTGGAGAATGTGGCTGAATATATATATATATATACATATATATATATATATATTAAGATTTATTTATTTATTTTTTAAGATTTATTTTTATTGTTTTTGACAAAGACAGAGAGAGAGAGATACAGAGACAGAGAGAAGGGGGAGGGCCCCTAACAGTCTCCATCGCTGTACATCATTGGTTTTTCCACATAGTTTCATTTCACAGGTGGGCGTGGAGCTGCACAGGGCAGGACCTGGGCCGGGGTCTTCACCACAGTAAGAACTGAACTGGGGGTACTCCCAAGTTCAGCACATGGGTGCGCACGGCCGGGGCCAGGATTTGATCCTCGGTCCCCGGGGCTGCAAAGTGAGTGCTTAACCCACGGAGCCATCCCAGCTTCCCCAAGATTTATTTTTATTGTTTTTGACAGAGAGAGAGATACAGAGACAGAGACAGAGAGAAGGGGGAGGGGCCCAGAACAGTCTCCATAGCTGCACATCATTGGTTTTTCCACATAATTTCATTTCACAGGTGGGCGTGGAGCTGCACAGGGCAGGAACTGGGCCGGGGTCTCACCCTGGTGAGAACCAAACTGGGGGCACTCCCCAGTTCAGCATATGGGTCCACTTGAGCTGGGACCAGGATTCGATCCTCAGTCCCCAGGGCTGCAAAGTGAGTGCTTAACCCACTGCGCCATCCCGGCTTCCCTGGATATTTTTTAAATCCCTAGGATGATCTAAAACTGATTGCAAAGGCAGATAAGACTTTCACCAAAAACTTTTATGCTCTAAAGTACTACTTCTTGATGTCAGAAAGAGGGATTAATTTTAGATTGATCATTTCTATTGTTGGGTCTTGTGCAGAGAAGCAGCAAATTCTCAGATACTCATCTTGTTAATCCTCTGACTTTTTAAGCTTTAGGAGGTCTTTGTTATTTATGTTGATCCTACAAATCCTTCTATGACATATTCACTTAAAAATAATCAAAATATATTTACTCTCCTAACTTAGTATACTGTAGAGATTAAAAAAGAGTTTCTCAACATCTCATTATAAGTGACTGCTACATACTTATATGTCTGACACATTCAAAATGTAAAATAATAAAAAGAACACCAGTGTTAGACATAAATACTATATATTCTGGGAAACATCTAGAAAGGTAATTTTTTTTTTTAGATTATTTTGTCTGTGACTTTAGGAAAATCACTTAAAATTTCTCTAGATAAAAGAAATAATCTGAAAGAAAACATATTTCACTGTAATTCAGAAATCATAACTAATGTAGATCATATTGGTAAAAAAAAAGTGCTTATGGATGAAAAGTGTTCAGTCTGGTTCTAGTAAGGTAGCCTATGTATATATGATGGGGGGGGGGGGGTAGGAAAGGAAACTAATTTTTACCAGAAGCAATATCAGAAAGAAAAAAGTTAAAAAAAATATGGACAGTACAGGACATACTAAGGAATTGCATGATGAGGATAGAAGGTACCACATAGGAGAGCTAACTAACCATAAAACTTTGTGCAAATAGACAACATTGCATGAAAAGTTCACAGTTTGCTTTCTAGAGTCTGACCTCAGGCCACTCTCAACTCCTCAGACTACCATCTCAACATATAAAAGCATGAATATAAGCTTTGCATAAATTCATTCAGTCCAGCTGACACAGAGAAAGGATAATATTACACATTGTTTCTGGAGTAGCATGGTGTTTAACTACTGTCCAGGCTATCCTCAATGTTAAATATCAGAGAGAGATTACAAATCACATAAATTTGATTAGAGAAGTAGTCAATTTCATTTGGGTGATTTTATTTTATTTTACTTGCCTATTTTCTCTCTTCTGAACACTTACAAAAATGGATAACAATGGTGTTGAACAAGAATTCAGGGAGATTTTCAAAATAGAAACTTGGGTGCTATCTGTACTAATTTTTTTTTATTTCTTCTTGCCTAATAATAGTAATCTGAGTGTAAGTATTCCAGGACCGCTATTTTATTTAACAAAAAAATTTTTTTGTTGTTATCTATATTTCTATATTCCTCTTAGTAAACTCTGTAAGATATAATTGATCCTAACATTTAGTTGTTTTTTGATTTAGGAATATGTAATATCAAGCATATTTTGATCTTCCATTTGAAGTTTAGCCTCAACTCTGGAAAAACAGCAAAAATCCCATTCAGTAGCTTATTATAATAAAAATATGAAAGATGAAATACAGAAATTTAAATGCAATGATTGTAAAATCTGTTTAAGTCATTTTTTCTGAAACATTGTCTGAGTTGTGAGAATCACTTGGAAAATTATCGAAATAATATCCTAAGATGAACAAAACTGTTTTATTGATATACAATCGCTTAATCTAAAAAGAATGGCTTGTACTTTTCTTTCATGGTACTTTAATTAGTATTAGATAATGATTTGTGTATTTATCTTAAGATATGTCCCATCTAATAAACTATGAGATTTGATAATAAGTATGATTTGGTCACTGCTTTATCTTATAAACAAACATAAAGCTTCAACTAAGACATAATACGTATCCATTTAATTCAAGAATGAATGAGTGAATGAATGACCTGGTATCAAATAACAGTCTAGTGTAGAAAGTAGGTGAATGACAAAGCAAGCAACAATTTTGTGTTATAAATGTAAAGAATTGGAAATTAGAGGGTTCTATGGGAGTATAAAGGAGGGATAATTAATGAACACTAACATAGTAAAGAATAGTAACATAAATAAAAGAAGAGTGCCTTTATGAAGATAGGTGTTTGCCATATCAGATGAGATTTTTGCAAAACCCCTTAAGTAAGCTTATTTAAAGCATTTTCTATGAATTGAATGTAAACAGTGAGAATAAAAGACGGAAGTTAAAAAAGTAAACAAAATATACAATATTCTTAATAGTGTTGCTTATCAGGCACATTTCTATGCAGCCTTCTCATCACCACTCATTGAATGCATAATGATATTGCTTTGAGAGTAATTAGAAGATTATAGGAAAGCCAGAGGAACATGGTGGCATGTTAGAGAATAGAGTGTTGAGTACTTCTGAACAGTAAATTAAGGTACAATCTGACAATGATCATTCCATATATATCCAAAAACTTTTAATGTCATTGAAGTAATTTTCCAGTGACATAATAGTGTGTAGCTAAGGTGTCCATATTCATAAGGTTGTAAATTAGGAATAAGTGGGAGGTAAGTGAAGACAGTAACCATGAATGCATTTAAAAAAAAAAAGTTTTTGTGAGATTAAGATGAGAAAATATGCAGTAGATGGAAACAAACCTGGGACCAAAGGAGAGCTATTTTCTTTTTCCATTAGTTAGTTTTCCAAAAGAGAGTTGAATTGTGCATGTTTAAAATATTAGAGTCAGAGATGGCAGAGTCTGAGCGTAAAAAAGAGGGAAAAAGAGGAGATAATCAGAGGAGACTTTCCATACAGGCAAGTAGTATCATCAGCCATTTAACTGTTACTTGGATTAGACTGAGAAGAGACACCTACTTTATTGTGAACATAGTTCTAATGAAAAGAATCTGAACACGGATAGGGAAGCTGGTAAGTAGGAGATTGGCAGTTTACTTAGTTTGTCTACATGTGTGTGTCTGTGTTGTTTTTCTATGGCTTCTATTTTTGTTGTGAGATAGCATGGTGAGTCTGCTGAGAGGGAAATAAAGGGTAATGTTTTGAGATAGTGCGGAGAGCCAGTTGCTGAAAGAGAATTAAGAGGTAGAGCAGGCTTTTAGAGAAAGGAAAAGATGTGCAATAACTTGTATGGAGCGTGAGATAAATAAGTAAACAGAGATATAAACATTTACAAGTTTCAGACTTTTGTAAGTTTGGATTATCAGAAATTTTAATGAAACCAATTTTAATGGCTGGGTGTTCCTCTAAAAACTCTTTGTAGTTTGGGTATGAAAAAAAATGATTTATTAATTCAAATTTTGCCAGAAAGGTGGAAAATATGGTGGTAAAAGTTGATTGCAAGAAAGAGAGTGGCTGAAATTCAGTTGAGAAATATGTCCCTGGATGAAATACAATTGTCAATGGAAATTAGATTCATACAGTGTCTATCTCCAGGAAATTAAAAAATTGATGAAGTGGAACAAATGACAGAGGGCTGAATGAGTAGGAGATTTTTGTGGAACAGTATAGTCCAATTTATTGTTTCTAAGGATAAAAGTTTTGAGTTACTACAAATGCCATAAGGAATGGGGTTAGATATCAGGAAAACAACACCATTTAATGTGTTAGGTATATTACCCACATGTCTGCTGACAGGACCAAAGTTTAAGATCAAGATTGAGACAATGTAGTGTGCAATCTTAAAATTGTGAATGTACAAAGAAAGAGCAGTGGGAGTTTGGCAAATGTTGGGAAAGTATAACACACTACAGAAGTGAGAGTTGGGAAGATATGTTTGACCAGAGAAAATTTTGTTTGGGTCAATGAAGATTTGAAGGGTATGAGGCCCAGTATTGAATTCCTATTGCTTTATCAGTTGTGTTAGTGGTAGTGGAGCACTGATGGGGGTGGTCTCATGTTTCTGTGTTTTAAAATTTAGAGAACTTCAAAAGCAAACTTGTGATTTTCACTCTGACCTCTATGGCTCTAGTCTCAAGCAGGAAGAATGACAATGTTTTGATTTCCATCTGTTTAGAAAATACCGGGCAGAAAAATCTAAACCCACAATGTTTTTAAAATCAATGTTCTGTTAAATTCAGTTTACATTCTAGGCCAATACTTTAAA
>PVKE010032074.1:0-18682 GCA_004027555.1 Craseonycteris thonglongyai
CTCTGCCAAAGTCACCTGCTACCTCATGATCCAAAATGACTGCTCACATTTGGCAACACTTTCACAGTTTTGATAAAATATACCTTAAGAACAATTGTAATGAGGACTCTCCAGTGAGATGGGGGGCCTTTGGGTGGGAGTGTCACATGAGTATTGTTAGGTAGAAGTTCAGGATCTGACCTTGGGCACCGGTGTGACCTTGGGCAAGTAGGACTCAGTTTCCTCATCTGAGAAGTGGGGAGCCCTCGGACTGTTCACAGATAGTGGGGACTATCTGAGGCACATCATGGCATGTGCTTCATACAGTGCCTTGCACACAGGAGATACAGAGCTAAAGCTGAGCCTCCATTATAACTTGCTGGGCCTGATGGCAGGAGCCTTGGTTTTCCTGTTTTCGCCCTTGCTTACACAGTCTGGTCTCAACAAAGAGGCCTACAGGTTATCTTTTAGGTCTTTTCTCCTTCTTAAAAAAAGTTTTATACATACAATCTAATTTTATTTAAATCACCATCATCATCATTTATGTAGCACTTGCTATGTGCCAGGGATTGTCTGAAACTCTACAATTGTCAACTCATTTGTCACAACCCTAATGAGGTAGGTCATTACCCCAACTTTATAGATGAGGAAACTTAGCAGAGAAGTTGAGTCCTACCCTAGGTTACAGAACTGGTAGGTAGAGTTTTAAAACCAGACTGTCTCTATCATGTTCATTTCTTTGATTTTGTTGTTATTTGTTTGTTTGGTTTTGGTTTTGTTTTATTCCCTGCTATATTCCCAATTCTAGAACAATACCTGCTGTACAGGAGGTACTTAAGGAAATTTCTGTGGAGCTTATGTTCTAGCGGTGCAAAATAGGCAATAAACAAGAGTTAAATATGTAACGCTAGATTACTTCAGACTGGCCTTTTAAAAATCAGCTCTCTCTTATGGTTTCCCATTATGTCCAAAACAAAACAAAAACATGAGCTCTTCCTGCCAGAGGAGGCCCTACAGCAGCTGGCCTCCACCCACACCTTCTACACTCCCAACACAATGACACTGTTCCTTTTCCTCCAACATGCCAAATTAGGTCTTACTTCAGGGCTTTTGCAACATTCGTGCCCTCCACCAGAAAGCTCTTTGCTTCAGATATTTGTGTGATCAGCTCCCTTTGGTCTGCATACGTGTCACCTTCAACAAAAGGAGTTCGTCCCTGCCCGTCCAGAGGAAACAACCTGTCAGCTGCTACTTAGCACATCCCTTTCACTTCAGTGTGTGTGCGAAGGTCGCCGTTTATTTATTCATTTTCGTGGCTGTCTACATACTATGCTCAACACGCTTGACTGTCAACTCCCAGCCATAGCCACTCGGTGGAGCCAGAGACCTTTCCCTACTTCCTAGACTGCACGTCATGCAATTCGGCCTTGCATCCCGTCTTCCTGTTCAATTACAGCTGCAAACCCGATGCTGCCCTTCAAGTACAAAACGCCAAAGTCCTACCTGCTAGAACTTTCCTTAATTGGGCACTTACGCTCCCCGCTATAAGGAAATTGGTCTTGTTAGTCTTAGGAATGTCGCCCTCCTCAGAATAAAGTAAACACCTGCTCAACACGTACACCCTTGAGGGGAAGAGTCGCGGGGAGCGCGGACACCCCCTTGGAGCAGTAACGTCACTGGCGCGGCCATCTTGCCTCCGCGCCTGCGTTGCGGCCCTGTTGCACTCACTTCAGGCCGGCGGGAGAGGCCGCGTGTTGACTATTGGAGGACGCTCGGGCTCCAAGTCCCTACTGAGCGTGCGCACACCCGGCCCCTGCAATCCTGTGGACTGCCGAGCCGGAGTGGATCCCGAAGCGGAAGTGCTTCTAGGCCAGTTCTGATAACGGTCTCCTCTTCAGCAAATAGAAAAGCTTTGAAAGAGAGAGAGAGAGAAGCAGGGGGTGGGGATAGATAGATGATGATAGATGATAGGTAGATAGATGAATAGATGAAACATAGATGGATAGATGATAGATGATTGATAGATGATAGAAATAGGGGAACTGAAGGGGGCAAGCGCTAGGGATGAAGAACTGAGTGATGGGAAGTTCTGGGGAACGAGTAAAGGGGAGTTTATTGGGAAGTCATTGATTGGAGGGTTGTGGGGTGAGTAATAGGGGACCAAAAAATCAGTGAATGAGGTTTTTTTGGAAATGTAACTAGTAACCTCAATTGTGGGCAAAGTTATGAGACTAGTCAGGGTTGAATAGGGCTTATTAAACGTTGACATTTACACATTTTCCAGCACAGTTACCTTTGCTAAGGGTTCATAGCACCACTCTGGCCCTTCCTTAGGCGTGCCCCATCTCTCCCTCTGCCAATCTCCCCTTACCCAAACCCTGAGCTAGGGTTCTGGTGTGAATGCTCCAGCTGAAGTGAATCTGCACCCGAAGGCTTCCTTCCGGCTCCTTCAAGCCAGCCCCAGTAAGGTGAGAAGCTAGAAGAGGTACCTGAGAGGACTTACCTACCTAAGGGCCTCGTTCACAGCCTGGGGCTTGGGAGGGGTGGGTGGAGCCTGGTGTTGCTGGGTCTGCGGGGGGTCGGGCCTAACATCATGGGAATGTTTTTAAAAGTTAAGTTTTCTTGGCATTTAACAGATGAGTAACATTTGAAGTCTAGATTAATTCGATAATAAAGGGAAATAAAATCAAAAGGAACTAATTTTAGTCCCCCCTATATTTAAATATCCATTCTGAGATATGTTTAGTGTGTATAAGGGGTATGCATTTTTAAACATTTAACTACAGTCTTAAACAAGGTTCCCGCAGTTTTATAACCTACTTTTTTTTTCATGTGATTCAGCTTAAATTTTTATTCCTTAACATTTAAAAAACTATTTTTTAGAATTTATTTTATTGTTTTTGACAGAGAAACAGAGACAAAGAGAAGGGGGAGGGCCCAGAACAGTCTCCATAGTTGCACATCATCAGATTTTGACTCAGTTTCATTCCACACAGGTGGGCACAGGGCGGGAACTGGCTGGGAGCCTCCCACATGGGAAACTCATCCCCACATGTCACACCCCAGTTCATCATATGGGTCTGCATGGGCTGGGACCAGGATTTGATCCTTGGACCCTGGGGCTGCAAGGAGAGCCTTAACCACTGAGCCATCCTGGCATTCCCTTAAAAAATAATTTAAATACATGTACAGAAAAATACAGGTAGGTGAGCACAATGTAGTATACACAGTTGTTGAATTGTAATGTTGCACACCTGAAACTTATGTAATAAACCAATGTTACCTCAATAAAAATAGAAAAGTACATAGATAAGCATCCAGTTCCATACAATATTATTTTAACTACATAGCATTTCAACTCTTGTATTTTCTTATTAATCCCATATTATGGGTCATATAGGTTTGTTTTAAGTTTGGCACTGTTAAAGTCAATGCTGAGAGGAAGGTACTTGCAGAGAACTTGTGATCCATTATACTTTATTTCATTAAGAAAAATACCAAGACATACAATTTTGGGGTCAGTACTTAAGAATATCTAGGAAAAAATCTTTAATAAATGTTCACATGAGGAGAAGAGTCAATACCCAGGTGGTTGTTAAAACCACATGGTTGCCCAAACTTCCACAGAGCAGCCTCATGCCTAGCTGGTGTGAGGGGATTTTTAGGCAGACAATTCTGGGCACTGGAAGCCTGATGGAGTCTCTTATATGCTGTACACTTCTCCACATTTCCAGGTCAGCCTTTACATATCTCTGCCTTTTCCCAAGAAAAACAGGAAATGGCCGGACCCCAGGTAAGTCTGTTCCTTCCTTTGTTTTACCGTGGATATAACGAACTATGTAGGAATATTTGACATAAAATAGGAAATTATTTGTAAATAAGCATTAGGATCGGGGAAAATGAGAGATAGCAGCAAGGCTTTGTTAGAATGTAGACATGTGGAAGACTGGTGTAACAGATACTAGCGATGAATTGCAAATTTCTCTTTGAGCCTCTGCCAGCCAGAAGGAAATTAACCAATAACCTGGCTCATCTTACACATCAGGAGAGAGCACACCAAGTCCTCAGGAAATAAATGGATTTCCTGCAATTGCCTTTCAACGCATTTGTTTGCTGGGTCTTGCTGTGGATGGCGGAATTGTCCTCAACTACAGCCTCTTGATAAATGCAGTTTCTGGGTTCCTGCAGATGTTTCTTATAGCATTACTCAGTGAGCTGCAGACCTAATGTCAAAATGTAATTTGGGAATGAAATATCTTAGGAAACTTCCTGTCTTTGAAATGATTTTCCTGAAGTAATTTTCTCCTTTGGAATTTGGATTCTCATTTGGCCAAGAAACAAAATCCTGCAGATACCCACAACCCACTTCCTTTTTCTTTTCACTTTAAAGTTTTTATTTTTTAAGTTACTGTATAGTAAAATTGATTTTGGTGTTGTCCAGTTCAATAAAGGTTAACACATGTATGGATTGGTGTAACTATCTATAGGATAGAGAATAATTTAATCACACACACACAAATGCCTCTTGCTACCCCTTTATAGTCATATACTCCCCCACCTGTAACCTCAGGCAACCACAGATCTGTCACTATAGTTTTATCTTGTCAAGAAGGTCATATAAATAGAATTATATAATGTGTAACCTTTTTTAAAAAATTAAACTTTCTTTTGAGATAATTGATTGACATGTAATTGTAAAAATAATACAAAGAGATCCTGTGTATCCTTTACCCAGTTTCCCCCAATGTTAACATCTTGCAAAACTATAATACAGTGTCACAACCAGGATGTTGACACTGATATAGTCAAGACACAGTTCCATCACTGCAAGTATCCCATATGTTGCACTTTTATAGCCACAACCACCTTCTTTCCCACTTCTTCCCATTCCTAGGCTCCTATCAATTATGAATCTGTTCTCCATTTCTAGAATTTTGTCATTTCAAGAAAGTGATATAAATTGAATCATTCAGTATGTGACTGAGATTGGATTTTTTTCACTCAGTATAATTCCCTGAAGAGTCAGCCAAGTTTTGTGAGTCAGTAGTTCTTTCCTTTTTATTGCTGAGTAGTATCCTATAGCATAGATGTACCACAGCTTATTTATCCATTCTCCTGTTGAAAGACATTTAAATTATTTCCAGTTTTGGGCAATTATGAATAGAGCTATTGTAAACATTTATAACAGGTTTTTGTGTGAACATATGTTTTCATTTCTCTAGAATAAATAATGGATTGCTGGGTCATATGGTAAGCACATGTTTAACTTTTTAATAATCTGCTAAATTATTCTCCAGAATGATTGAATCATTTTTCATTTCCACCAGCAATGTATAAGAATTCCAGTTGTTTCACATTTTGGCCAGTACTTGCTTTGTCAGTATTTTTAATTTTAGTCATTCTAGTAGTGGAGTGGTATCTCATCGTGGTTTCAATGTGCATTTCCCTAATGGCTAATGATATTGAATAGCTTTATACATGCTTATTTACTTTTTGTATGTATCTTTGATGAAGTGTCTGTTCAGTTAAGTCTTCTGCCCATTTTTATATTGGATTGTTTTCTCACTATTCAGTTTTGAGAGTTCTTTATACGTTCTGTGTACAAGCCCCTTGTTAGTTAGATATGTGGTTTGTAAGTATTTTTTTCCAAGTGTGTAACTTGTCTTTTCATTATCTTAACAATGTTGTGCACAGACCAAGAATTTTTAATTTTTAAAATTTCCAATTTATAGATTATTTCCTTTATGGTTGTGCTTTTGGTGTCATGTCTAAGAACTCTTTGCCAAACCCTAGGCCATGAAGAGTTTTTTCCTATTTCTTAAAACACTCCCTCTTTATTTATTTATTATTTTTTTAATTTAATTAATTTATTTATTTATTATTTTTGACAGAGAGAGAGAGAGAGAGAGAGAGAGATACAGAGACAGAGAGAGAACTGAACTGGGGGAGCTCCAAGTTCAGCATATGGTTCCACAAGGGCCGAGGCCGGGATTCGATCCCCGGTCCCTGGCACTGCAAAGTGAGCGCTTAACCCACTGAGCCATCCTGGCTTCCCCTCCTATTTCTTTTATAAGTTTTATAGTTTTAGGTTTTACATTTAGACCTGTGATCCATTTTGCATTAATTTTTATATAAACTGTAAGGGTTAGATCAGGGTTCCTTATTTTGCATATAGATTTCCATTTATTCTGACCCCATTTGTTGAAAGAACCATTTTCTCCATTGAATTGCTTTTACAGCTTTGTCAAATATCAATTGGCCATATTTTTGGGGTCTATTTCAGACATATTGTGTTCTGCGGATCTGTCTATCTGACCTTCTGCCAGTACCATACTGTCTTCATTAACTGCAGCTTTATATTATCTTAAAATCAGGTAGTCTGATTTCTTCAACTTTTATTTTTTCAAAATTGTTTGGCTATTGTTCCTTTGCCTTTGTCTTTTTATATAAATTTAGGTTAATCTTTTCATATATCTAAAAACCATCTTGATAGGATTTTGATAGGAATTGAATTAAACATGTAGAACAGTTTAGGGAGAATTCATATCTTTATTTTGTTGTGTCTTAGAATCATGAACATGGAATATCACTCCATTTATTTAGATCTTTTGTGATTAATTTCATCAACATTTTGTACTTTCAACATACACAACTTATACATGTATATTAGTCTGCTTGGGCTGCCATAGCAAAATACCACAGCCTCAGTAATTTAAACAACAGGAATTTATTTTCTCACAGTTCTAGAAGCTGGAAATCCCAGACCAAGGACCTGTCAGATTTAGTTTCTGGTCAGATCTTTCTTCCTGGCTTGTTGACAAGAGCCTTCATGAGATGTACTTATATGGCCTTTCCTTTGTGCCTGTGAAGAGAGAGAAAGGGGACTATGATGATTTTTCTTCTTATAAGGACACCAATTCTATCGGTTTAGGGCCCCACTCCTATGACCTCATATACCTTAATTGCCTCCTTAAAGGTCTTTCTTCAAATAAATTCACATTGGGGGTTAGGGCTTCAACATATGTAATTCAGGGGTGGGGACACAATTCAGTTCATAACATGTTTTGTTAGACCTATACATGTTTCATTTGCTTCATTTTTTAAGTGATTGAAAATGTTTTTGTTTTTAAAATTTCAGTTTCCAATATTCATTGCTAGTATATCGTATAGAAATATGATTGATTTTGTTTGTTGACATTTGCTATGGTCTGAATGTTTGTGTTCCCCCCAAATTCATATGTGGGAATCCTAATGTCCAAGGTCATGGTATTAGAAAGTGGGTCTTCCTCTTCTCCTTTATTTATTCACTTATATCAGTAATACAAAATTTTTATTTTTATAGGTTTTTATTTTATTCAATGGATTATAACCTATTACTGTCATGTTTATTTTTTTGAAAAAATTATTTTATTGTTTGACAGAATGAGAGAGAGAGAGAGAAGAAGGGAAGGCTCAGAGTAGTCTCCATAGTTGTACATCATTAGTTGTGACATAGTTTCATTCCACACAGGTGGATGTGGGGCCAGAAGGGGCAGGAACTGAACTGGGGACCTCCTGAATGTGAGGAAAGAACCCTTGCTCTAATCCTAGTAATTACCAGTTGAGCTGCAGTTCAGCATACGGGGTTTGCACAGGCCAGGGCTGGGATTTGATCTGCGGACCTCAAAGTTGCAAGGCAAGTGCTCAACCTGTTAAGCTGTCCTGGCATCCCTACTGTCTTTGTTTATTTTGACACTCAGTTATCCCCTCTTTGACTAGTGGGAGCCCTTTTAAGCTGGCCTTTGTTTCCCTTTGACACATCCCTATAATTTTCAGAGCACTTCCTTACTATTGGATGCAATAAGATATTCCAGCCCTCCTCTTTTACTTTCCTTGACCCAGACTTAGAATCAGCCATTTCTCCATGGAGCCCAGACTGGTCCCTATTAGTGGATAATGATATATAGAAACCAAAATCTGTGTGCTAGGTGTGCTCATCAGTACTGGGGGGGGTGGGGGGTCATTACTTCTAGGCCCTTTCAGTAAACAGAGCTTTATGTGTGTCCATTTATATGTCTATGTAACTATGTGTATATATATATACATGCACATACACACATATATACATACAAACATACTAATACAATATCCCAGGAATCTTCCTAATCTTCTCTCAGTCTATATTTACATCTCCCTCTCCAACAGTAAGAGCACTGGCTCCTGGCACCAATATACAGAGGGTGCCAAAAAATGTATACACATTTTAAGAAAGGAAAAAAAAACTATTTAAATTGTAATATTCAATATATATCAATAACAAAAGATGAATACAAGTCACGTTTGACTTCTGCAATTACAAGAGGTGCTCAAAGTGGTTACCATTAGCATCCAAACACTTCTGATTACTGCAAAGTCCTGCTTGAGCAATGTTGACCAAAGTGTCTACTTGTATCACTGTATGTGCTATTTCTATTTACCACACATCTCGAACTTATCATGAATGTGTGCAGTTAGACATGTTAGAGGTTCTGTTCCATACTCATGTCTCCATTGTCATTGTACTTCCACAGTGTTTTCTTTCTTTTTGTTTTCATTTTTTAAATTTATGCCAGGTTTTCTTACTTACTGAAGCTGTATTTCCTGTGGGAAAACATTAAACTGCCATAGGGAAATGAACAAAAAGTAACAGAACATTCTTTTCTTGACTAGTTTCAAGCTTCTTCCATATGGCTGACAATGGCAGAAATCCTAGCAGCTCAGAGGAGTTTCCCCTTCCATTGGGAGCAAAAGCCAAAATCACTACAATGGCACTCATCTCCCCATATTTTGACAAATATGACTCAGACTGCATTTTCTATTCTTTGTCTGATTTCATTCCTCTCCAACTGCATGAGTTTCACCTTCATACCTCAGCACTAGATTTTTCCTTAGGAGGAAATGCTTTCCCCTAGATAGCCACCTGGCCACCTTCCTCACGTCCTTCACATCCCTACTCGAATGTCATCTTCTTTCTTTTTGTTAAATTTATTGGGGTGACATTAATTGATATCAATTACATTGTTTCCAGGTGTACAATTCTACATTATATTGTCTATACATTGCATTATGTGCTCACCACCCAGTCAGCTCACTTTTCATCACCATATATCTGGTGTCCACTCCTTACTCCCCCACACCCATCTCTCCCACTCACCTCCTCCATTATCCTCAGGTAACCACTAAACTATTGACTGTGTCCATGAGTCTTTGTTTCTTTGTTCCTTTCAGTTTTATATTCCACCTACAAGTGAGGTCATATGTTTCTTGATTCTTTCAATCAGATTTATTTCGCTTAATAAGATGTTTTCAAGGTCCGTCCATGTTGTCACAAATTGCTGTATTTCATCTTTTCTTATTGCTGAGTAGTATTCCATTGTATAAATGTACCACAACTTCTTTATTCAGTCATCTATCAGAGGAAACTTTGGTTGATTCCACGACTTGGCCACCGTGAACAGTGCTGCGATGAACATTGGGGTACATATATCTTTGCAAATTAAGGTTTTCAGGTTTTTTGGGTACTCAGGAGAGGGATGGCTGGGTCATATGGCAATTCCATTCCTACTTTTTTGAGGAATCTCCATACAGCCTTCCATAGTGGTTGTACCAGTTTACATTCCCACCAGCAGTGTGTGAGGGTTCCTTTTTCTCCACAGCCTCTCCAGCATTTGTTATTCCTTGTCTTGTTGAGGATAGCCATTCTAACAGGTGTGAGGTGGTATCTCATTGTGGTTTTAATTTGCATCTCCCTAATTGCTAGTGATGTTGAGCATTTTTTTCATGTATCTGTTGGCTGTTTGTATGTCTTCAGGAGAGAAGAGCCTGTTTAGGTCTTCTGCCCATTTTTTAATTGGATCATTTGGTTTTTTTTGTTGTTGAGTTGTATGAGTTCTTTATATATTTTAGATATTAGCCCCTTATCAGAGGCATTGTTTGCAAATATTTTCTCCCACTTGGTTGGTTTCCTTTTTACTTTGTTGATGGTGTCCTTTGCTTCCACGGTGTTTTCAAATCTCAAATACCACTTCAAAATGGTCTTGCCCTCCTTGAATGGAAAATATGCTTCTGCCATTTTCTTTTTTTTTAAGATTTATTTTATTGTTTTTTTTTTTGTTTGTTTTTTTGTAAATATATTTTTATTTATTTTGACAGAGGAGAGAGATAGAGATACAGAGACAGAGAGAGAACTGAACTAGGGGAGCTCCCAGTTCAGCATATGGTTCCGCACGGGCCGGGGCCGGGATTCGATCCTCGGTCCCTGGCGCTGCAAAGTGAGCGCCCAACCCACTGAGCCATCCCGGCTTCCCCTATTTTATTGTTTTTGACAGAGACAGAGAGAGACAGAGAGAAGGGGGAGGGCTTAGAGCAGTCTCCATAGTTGTACGTCATCAGTTTTCAAATTGGTTTTGTTTCACACAGGTGGGTGGGGGCAGTGCAGGGCCAGAACTGGGCTGGGGGCCTCCCACATGGAAGGCATGCCCCCTCGAGCCAGGGACCGAACCGAGGGGGCAAGAACCAAACTGGGGGCCTCCCGCATGGGAAGCACACTCAATTCAGCATATGGGACCGCACAGGCCGGGGCCAGGATTTGATCTTCAGTCCCAGGAGCTGCAAAGCAAGTGCTTAACCTGCTGAGCTATCCCGGCTTCCCCTTCTGCCATTTTCTTTGACTATCCTGCCTGTCGCATGGTGATGCCAGCATTCATTTGATTAATGCCATCTTTTGAGCTAACATCATACTAAACACATTGCTACCATAATTCAATTCAACGTTGAAAAGTAATACATAGATAACATCTCTTAAAATGTGTATACATTTTTTGGCAACCACCCTCCCCCAGTATTGATTCATTTACTCAGTTTTACAATATATAGAAAGTAGAATCAGAAATCCTGTATCCACACCCATGAAAAACCAACCTACTGAGTATAGTACATGATTTGTTTTCATGCCTTTTATACTTAGGATATGTAATCAAAGTACTCTGTTTAGAAGTTACTTGGATTCGTTTTTCATTTTCCTTTTTTCTTTTTTTTTTTAAGATTTATTTTTATTGTTTTTGACGGAGAGAGAGAGAGAGAGAGAGAGAGAGAGAGATACAGAGACAGAGACAGAGACAGAGACAGAGAGAAGGGGGAGGGCCCAGACCAGTCTCCACAGTTGCACATCATTGGTTTTTCCACATTGTTTCATTCCACAGGTGGGCGTGGGACTGCACAGGGCAGGAACTGGGTCGGGGTCTCACCCTGGTGAGAACTGAACTGGGGGCACTCCCCAGCTCAGCATATGGGTTCATTCAGGCTGGGGTCGGGATTTGATCCTTGGTCCCTGGGGCTGCAAAGTGAGCACGTAACCCACTGAGCCATCTCAGCTTCCCTTTTTTTAAAATTCTTATCCAGTATGCTTATGTTATTTATTTGGTATACAGTTAGGTTCCCTTTTTTTTTTTTTTTTCCATTTTAGATTTTCTTTCTTTCCATTTTTGTTGATTTTTCATTTTATTCTTACCTTTATATGTAAAATGTTAGCATGATTTAAAGAGGCAAACTATACAAAAATATATACCTCCCCCAGGTACCTTTTACTTCATTCTCAATCAATCTTGAAAATAACCAGTTTTGTTATTTTCTGATTAATGCTTATGATGTTTCTTTTAAAAATAAGCAGATAAATATATATTTTTTAAATTTCCCCTTTATTACTTAAAAGGTAGTACAGCAGGTCCTTGAATAATATTATTTCACTCAATGTCATTTTGTCATAGCATTGATGAGATGCTTTAGGAACTTAATTCTTATTTATTTCAGTTAGCCTACAATTTAATGAATTGTCACAAAGTGAATACACTGTGTAACACCCATAGCTCAAGATTAGAACCTAATTAGTACCTCTGAATCCCCACTCAAGCTCTCTCCAAGTTAATAACACCCGCCCCCAAAGGTAATTATTCTCTTGTCTTTGAACATCATGAATTAGTCTTGCCTATCCTCTTACTTTGTTTAAACAGAATCATGTAGTATGTACTCTTTTGTGCCTGGATTTTTTTTGTACAGCTGTGAGATTCATCTATGTTGGATATAAAGTTACAGTTCATTCATTTTCATTAGCACAGTATTCCATTGAATGACTGGCCATTGTGTTGTTAAGGAACATTTGGATTTTCCTCCACAATTTACTATTAGAAATAGTGCTGCTGTGAACGTCCTTGCATTTGTTTCCTAGAACACATGTGCATGATTTTCTCTAAGGTGTATACCTAGGAGTAGAATCCTTGGGTTATAGTGTATGCAAATCATTAATTTCAGTAAATATCAATGTTTCCCCCAAGCAATTATACTAGTTTAAATTCCTACTAACAGTGTGTGAGCTTTCATATCAACACAAACTTGCGGTATTTTAGTTTGCTTAATTATAACCTTTCTGGTAGGTACATAGTGGTATCTCAATGTGGCTCAATTTTTTCATTCACCTGAGTGGTAATGGATTGAATACATTTTGTCACCTGAGTATTAATGAGGTTGAGTATATTTTTTCATGTTCATAGGATATTTGGTTTTTTGTTTTAGTGAAGTACCTGTTCATATCTCATCTGTTTTTCTGTGTAGTTTGTATGTTTCTTATTGCTTTATAGAGGTCACTTTATATTGTCTCAGATAAAATCCCTTTGTTGCTTATGAATGTTGTAGATAACCTCCATATCTACAGCTTGCCTTTGGACTGTTGTACTTTTAATCTTGTAACATTTATAAGTCTTTTTCTTTAATAGTGTGCTTTTCACATCTTTAGAAAAATATTTTCCTGAATTACTTTCTGGAAACTTTATGAAAATATTTTCCTGAATTACTTTCTGGAAACTTTATTGTATTACTTTTCACATTAGATTTACAATTTACCTATAGCTGATTTTTTGTGTATGGTGAGTGTTAGGGGTTAAATGCTGTTTCCCCCATATAGATCTCCAGTGACCTATTCACATTTATTTGAAAAGATCAGTCTCTCGGCACTGCTTTGCAGTGCCAGTTTTTTCATAACCCAGTTGTCCATACATATTTGGATTCTCTTTTTAGTTCTACTGACTGTTGTCTAGCTTTGAATTAATACTACATTGTCTTACATATTCTGTTATTTAGTGGAATAGTTTTCTACTATGATTTGTGATTTTCCCACAAAGTAGGTCATTAACTTGATATAAAGTAGGCCTCCTGTATTAAGTCATTATTATGAACTGAGAACTCAATCAGCTGTTCTCCTACATTCCATCCTCATCACCAGTGGTCAGCACTTTAGAATAAAAGAAATGTGTAATTACAGGAACTCATGACATTTGAGGATGTGGCTGTGGATTTCACCCAAGAGGAATGGCAGTATCTAAACCCTCCACAGAGGACCCTGTACAGAGATGTGATGCTGGAGACCTATAGCAACCTGCTCTCTGTGGGTAAGAATGACTTCCTCAGATAATTTCACTGTTTATGATTGTGTCCAATAGAGGGCCTTTCCTTGCTCAATTTCAGAAACTTGCAAGGTCTCTGAACTGTTTGAAAAGTTTGAACTCAATTCCAGATATCAAAGTTCCTTTTCCCCCTCTTTGCTCTCCTGACAAAGTATTTCTCAGCTCAAAACCCAGGTGAAATGGTTTGACTTAACTATTATGTCTAGTGATAGGTCCCTTGTGCTGCCCCAAACTCCACCTTCCTTTCTCAGAGGCTCTGAAGACCAAGGAGGTATTGCTGTCATTTCTCTTTAGCAGGGCATCAGGCTACCAAACCAGACCTCATTCTCAAATTGGAGGTAGAAGAGCTGTGCCTGGAAGAAGGAAAACTCTTAATATGGAGCTTTCCAGGTAAGTGGGATTGAACCAGGCTATGGGAACATGAGGTCCTAGCTTGTCAGACAGGGGTGAGGACCTCTGAAAGGGCTTTCAGGAATATCTGCATCCCTTTAATGAAGACATGGTCATGAACACCCCAGACATAGGACTGATTTCCATTCCCTGTCCCACACCCACCAGACTATCCTCCTTAAGTTGGTGTTCACCTACAAGTTTCTGCATAGCTTCTTTCCCCACAAAATATAAATGTCTTATATATGTCAGTCTCCTATCCCCCAAAGCCCTGCTACTTCTATCATTCTTATTTCTTACTGCCTTATCTGAGGCTAGGCCCACATTAATCACAGGCCTAGGCTAATGCTCTAATTCTAGATTGAATTACCTGATCCAGTCAGCTTAGATATTCCTATCAGATTTGCTCTGCTAAAACATCTTGATTATCTATTTTTTAAAAGAGCTTTATTGGGGATGACAGGATAGCTCGACAGGTTGAGTGCTTGCCTTACAGTCGTGGAGTCCAGGGTTTAATTCCTGGCCCCAGCCTGCGCATCCTCATATGCAGAACTGTGACACAACTGGTAACTGTCAGGATGGCTCGGTGGCAAAGGTTCTCGCCTCCCATGAGGGAGGCCCTCAGTTCAGTTCCTGCCCCATGTGGCCCCACATCCACCTGTGTGAATGAAACCATGTCACAACTAATGATGTGCAACTACAGAGACTGCTCTGGGCCCTCCCCCTTTCTCTCCATCATGTTCTCTCAAACAATAAAATAAATCTTAAAAAAAGAGCTTTATTAAGATATAATTCGGGAAGCCGGGATGGCTCAGTGGGTTAAGTGCTCACTTTGCAGCGCCAGGGACCAGGGATCGAATCCCGGCCCCGGCCCGTGCGGAACCATATGCTGAACTGGGAGCTCCCCAAGTTCAGTTCTCGCTCTGTCTCTGTCTCTGTATCTCTCTCTCTGTCAAAAATAAAAATAAATAAATAAAAATATATTAAGAGTATAAGTGGGGGAAAGCTGGGATGGCTCAGCGGGTTAAGCGCTCGCTTTGAAGCCCCGGGGACCGAGGATCGAGTCCCGGCCCCGGCCCATGCAGACCCACATGCCCTGCGCAGCCCTGTGCCCACCTGTGGAGTGAAACTATATGGAAAACTAACACTGTCAACTATGGAGACTGCTCTGGGCCCTCCCCCTTCTCTCTGTCTCTCTGTCTCTGTTTCTCTCTGTCAAAAATCAATAAAATAAATCTTTAAAAAAAAAGATATAATTCACATACCATAAAATTTACCCTTTTGAAGTACATAAATCCAGTGATTTTTAGTATATTTACACTTGTGCAACCATCACCACTATCTAATTTTTTAATGTTACCATTAACTCAAAAAGAAAACCCTATCTCTTATCAGTCACTCTCAATTCCCTCCTCCCACTAATCTACTTTCTGTCCCTATGGATTTGCCTATTTTAGACATTTCATATAAATAGAACCATACAAAATGTGGTCTTTTATATCTGGTTTCTTTCACTTATTGGCTTATTTTCAAGTCTCATCGATCTTGCAGCGTGTACTATTCTTCATTCCTTTTTATGGCGGAATGATAGTTCGTTGAGTGGAAAAACCACATATTGGTTATACATTGGTTGATGGACATTTAGAGGTTGTTTGCACTTTAATGCTTCTATGAACACTCGTGTAGAAGTTTTGTGGTGATGTATGTTTTCATTTCTTTAGAGTCTATAAAAAGAAGTGGAATTGTTGCGTAATATGATAACTTTGTGTTTAACACTTAGTGGAACTGCCAAACTGTGAATATCCTAGTCCTCAAAAATTTTTATCAACTGGTTTTAACATTCTCTGATGATTCTTGCTTGAATCATTACTGAGATGGTTGAAAATATGATGAATTTTCTATCATTCCATCTACATTTGTAGTTGGCACTCTTTTGTAAAGAATTTCCCTTATCCCATCTCCATTAATTAGTTTTTAGTATCAGTAGGGACTCATAGACTTCTAGTTTTCAGTGTATTATAATCCATTATTTTCTACTGTCATTATTTATTTTGATGTTCAAATTATCCTCAATTTGGCTAGTAAGAGTCCCTTCATAGCTCCTCTGCCGTTTGACATGTCTCCATCATTCCTTGAGTACTTTCTAGTGCAAAAAAATATATTCCAGGTTCACCTTGTACTTTTCCCATTTCAGACCTGGAATGAACAACTTCTCCAAGGATCTCTGATTCCTTTTAGTGGGAAACAGTATATAGAAATCAGGACCTAGGTGCTGGGTGAGTTCATAGCTATTCAGATTTTTGTCTTATAATTTACAGATGATTCCCCTCCATCTGTTTTTTCCCCTTACATTTATTTTTTAAGTAGCTGGGTCATTTGTTCTTTAGTTTCCCACATTCTGGATTTTACTGTTAAATGCCCCATGGTGGCATTTAACATATTCCTTTCTCCTGTTTATCTTGCAAATTGGTAGTTAAATCTTGAAGCTTGATCAGATTCAGGTTTTTTTTTCTTTTAGCAAGATTATTTCCTAGCTGGTATAACATACTTTCATTAGAAAGCATATACTACATGGTTGTCTTTTTTCTATGTTATGAGTCATTAGTGATTATTGCTTAGATCCATTAATTCATTAATGGTTGCAAAATGGTGATACTAAAAATCTATCATTCCTTCTTTGTTGATTAACTGGAATACTTATTTTTTTTTAAAGATTTATTTTTATTGTTTTTGACAGAGAGAGACAGAGAAAAGGGGGAGGGCCCCAGAGCAATTTCCATAGTTTACAGCATTAGTTTTCCATATAGTTTTACTCCACAGGTGGGCATGGGGCTGCACAGGGCATGAACTGGGCTGGGAGCCTCCCGCATAGGCCCTGGCAAGAACTGAACTGGGGGCACACCCCAGCGCAGCATATGGGTCTGCATGGGCCAGGATTTGAATCTCGGGCTCCGGGGCTGCAAAGTGAGCCCTTAACCTACTGAACCATCCCAGCTTCCCCTGGAATACTTCTATAAAGAGGGATTGCCCTATTTGGTTACATATGAGTTACATATTGTACAGAATAGGTACATAGTATACATGAGTTACATGTTTTTCCTAGTTTTCAAAATAATGAGATTTTGTAGCCTCATTCAAGGTGACTAATATGTCTTTTGAGTATCATTTATGGACTTAGGAACTTAAACATGTTTATGTTTTAATCCATTGCCTTATCCTTATTATGAATTAAAGTGCCCCATCTCTGGCCAATGGAAACTACTTCAAGTTGGCTTCTGAGTCTTTGGTAGATTCTTTGCTTTCTGGTGTTACAAGACATTCCAAGATCATTTTATATATTTTCTATCTCTGACATGGAATAAGTCACTTCTCCAAGAAGGCCGGGTTCTTCTTAATGGTAAATGATGTTTTGAGACCACAATTTGGCTGTTAGGGAATAGTTTCTAAGTCTTTTTCATTGACAGAGCTAGAAACTATGTAAAAAACAATTTTTAAGAGAAAATCCATGTATTCAAATTGATATTTCCAAATCAAATTCTGGACTTAAGCATTTTTAATTTATTAATCTTACATCTGATGGTAGTGTTAACCTAAAAATAAAAGGCCAAAGTGAGAGGTAACAAATATTTATTTGAGATTAAAAAGGAAAAGAATAGCTATTTGGGAAGCACTGATTCGGGCAGAAACCCAAATAGTGTTCTGATTAGGAAACACAAGCAAAGGGTATTTATGAGAAAGGGAAGGGAAACAACTATATCAGCAGAAGGAAGGCATTTCTATAGGTGCACATAAGTTAACATAGTGATGCTAATTCTAAACAATGTTTTTAATTTTCAGTCTGGTTGTTCGGTAGTTATCGGTCTGGTAAGTCATAATATACCGGTATGCTTTCTCATTATCTTCCCAATCATTTGTTTGAGATACAATGTTGCTTTAGGCCTAGTCCAGAGTTATTTTGCCCTGGTTTTAACATTCCAAGAGTTTGAGGAGTTAACATGTGCAAAGCAGTTCCTCTGGGAAGGCAGCTCCAACTCCCTTTTAAAGTTGCTCCATTTATATTATATTTTTCATAGTAGTATTGTTGGTACTATTCTGAAACTGCTGACTGTGCAGTGTGGGTTGAATCAATTGAAGTAATCATGTTGGTGTCATTGAGAATCGACTTTTCAGCATGGTTGCTAGTAAATATAGATGAGAGGATATTTATTATTTGGGAATCCTTTTATATTCGACTTTGCTCTATGGTTTTATAAAATTTGCAAATGTTAAAGAACAAAAATTCAACTGAGTAACTTTGAAGGTATGATTGGCTGTATTACACAATTCATTAATTGGGCAGCATTCCATCTAGCAAATAGGAGAGAGCTCCAAGGAGTTGTACAAAAATGGAAAGTTTTTATAGGCAATAGAGCGGGACAAGGAAATCTAAAAGAGTGGATTATTTTAGGCAAGGTCACTTTCCCTTAGGGCAGGGGTTCCCAACCTTTTTATACCCTAGGGTGCATTCTAAAATATCGGTAGGGTGGCGGGCACCAGCTATTTCTAAGGATATTTATTATTGAACAAGAATAAAATATAATAAACAAAAATAATTTTAAAATAATAAATTTATTGTACAAATTATATGCACACAAAGAAACATATATACAAAACGTAATACAAAGTAAATAAAAAACACATGTATAATAAAATCATTTAAAAAAACATAAAAGAAAACATAAAAAAAAACAATCTGTCAGTGTGATCTTTGGCATTGCATTTCATTGGCCAGTGCCTCATAATTAGGAGAGTATGACGACAACCCTGTTAGCAAACAATTATTAAGATGCTCATCGGTAAGT
>PVKE010032075.1:0-18681 GCA_004027555.1 Craseonycteris thonglongyai
CCCCCCCCCCCCCCCCCCCGGTCAATGGTATCCCGCTTTACCAATGTTCAAATCTGGTCACCTTACATTAAAACCCTGTGCAGCCATTCATTATTATTCCATTTTACAGTAGGGAAAACTGAGACTCAGTAAGGGAATGAACTAAAGGAGGGTTCAAAACTATTAAGTAATAAAGTTAGTCTTCAATGCTAAGACCTAAGGTGCAAACACTTTCATCTGAATAATTAGCTGGTTCCTCCACAGGAATTAAACTAGGGTCTGAGCATGAGCCCTCTTTTGGACACCTTTCTTCCTCACTCCCATATTTAATCAGTTCCTGCCGGCTTTTGCCTTTTCAGTATGTCTCAGAATCCCTGTCCTCTTCTTCAATTCCTTGCCACTCACCATTTCTTGCTTGGACTATTATAATCTTCTAACCAAGCCTTCCCCACTCTGTACTGTGACTCAAATGCATCTTTCTTACACCATCAAGGTGTCTAAAATGTAGCTCAGACCACAAAATTATGCCATCACTACCCATAACCTACTCGTAAATCTACCAAAATAAACTGCTGGCATTCATAGCCCTCTATGATCCCTGTCTATCTCACCATGTTCATCCCCATTTGTCAGTCCCTAGCCCTCTCTGGGTTGATACACTGTCCCTCTACCTGGTGTGCCCTCCCTCCACTCTCCTTTGCTAGACTAATTATTCCCCTTTTGAAGGTGAGCTCAGAAGTCATCTCCCCAAGATACCTTTCATGGCCTCCCTCCAGCCTGCTTCAGGGACCTTCCAATGTGTTCCTGTGTGACTATCATTTCACTGACCATCTATAAAAATCTGTTCTGTATAATAGTGTACCATTAAGTTGACGATCAAGTGGAAAAGTTATTTCAAAATTACCACAGAGAAGTGCTAACCAAACCACCCAATGTGACAGCCTTAGGAGCCTCAGGAAGAGTTCATGTTATCCTAGGTCCTAGGACATGACAGGTTTGGTTTCAGATCACAAGCCAGACACCAGAACCAGACAGACTTGAGTTTCTTAAAGCAGTAACTTGTAGACTTGAGTTTGTAGATTTGAGATTTTTTTAAAGCAATAACTCTTCAGAAATTCTTTGACTATCTGTTAACCCATTTGCCATCCTTTGATTCTCCCTAGCTACTTCTGGCTATTGTTCAATTTGACCTTTTCTTCATTGGCTTCCAAATGCTTCCTTTCTCCTCTGCCTTCCAATGTTTCCTTGATATTAACCTTCACAATGCTGTTTGTGTAAAATCACCATTAAAACCTACTGAAAGATTCTGCTGACTACTGTACACCTTTATCTGTGGAAACACAAATATCACACAAGTCCATGACCTTAATGTACCACATTCCCTGTTTGTTCTCGCTGTTCCCTCTTCCTAGAAGACCTTTACCTGGCCAGATCTGATCCATCCTTCAAGGTCCAGCTCAAATGTCCAATGTTAAACTTCCCTCAACCCTAGACACAGAGACAGAATGTTCTGTTCTCTATTCTGTGCTCCAAAGACAAACTCATTTAGAAATCTAGAATAGCTTTTCTAGCACTATTTGATATTTATTTGTTTACATCACTGTTTGAACTCCTGAAGAAAAGTATCAAATATTACCTCTATCTGAATCCCAGAAACACAAAAGATATTTGTTGAAATGTCCTAAAGTCTTATTGGCTCATTAAGGTGTTATTCAAGTGTTTGTGCCTAAAATTAATAAGACATATTCTTATCAAATTTGGATGACATACAGGAGAAATTTGAAGACTATACAATGTGAGTATTAAATATTCAATTATTCAACAAATATTTATTGGGCTTCTACTATGCAGCCCACTGTACTCATGAGCTTGAGATACTATAAGAGAAAGAAACCAACTGGGCCCTCCTATGTTCTCAGTCTAACAGGGAGACTATTGTAAGCAAATAATTGTACAAAGAATTATTATGCAATTTTAATGTGAATATCAAAAAATAACTAGATGGTGCTATGAGAGCATTATAAAGACACATGAATTAAACTGGAATAAGTCAAGGAAGGCTTCTTCCTTAAGTAAGTGATATTTAGACTGAGAGTAGAGTGACAGACATTAGCTAAGAGAAGGGGCAAGCATGGGGAAACAGAAGGAAACAGCATATTTGCAGTACAAGGTGCCTCAGAAAAAGTATAAAGGTGTACTTGCCACACTCTTGCAACCTACTTTATGCCTGGGGAAGCTCACCTATATGGATTACACCAATGGGCTTCCATGGCCTCTGGCCTCTGGTTGGGTTCGGCCAATGAGAGGCACTGACTGGCAGGAGAGCAGAGGGTGGGTGGAAAGTGAAATCAAAGTATATAGTTCCCTAACTTCCACCCTGACAGGGGTCTGTGGTTGGCTTCAAATTTTGGCCTGCAGCCCTGACTTCTATCAGGTGATCATCTCCATGGAGCTATTCTGTCAACTCAGCAATGACTCCCTCCACTTGTCCTTCAGAGCTAGAGGTGGTAACTCTTTCTGGAGTTATTGCCCCCAGAGGACTACACCATCCTTTGTTAGTTTCTTCAAATCCTGCCCATATTTTGTAAATAGCCTCCTTGTTAAATACTCATCAAATTACTTGTTTTCTTTTATGTTATTTTCCTGCCAGAATGCTGACTGATAGAAAGGGTAAATAAGAAGCTAGATCACACCAAGAGTTTTTAACATGTTGAGAGCTTTAGCTTTGCCCTAAGTGCCATGGAAGCCATTGAGGAGGGGTTAACAGATGAGGTAGGTGATCAAATTTGCATTTTAGAAAATCACTCTAAAGGCTGCTATGTAGAGAACAGAGGGGAAGAGGTATAAGAGTAGAAGCAAAGAGGCCAGTTAGGAGGCAAATGCAGTCATGAAGATGGCGAATGATGGGCCAAATGGAATAATTTGAGATCTGCTATGAAACTATGACACAGGAATAAGAGCAATTAGGGAGCAGTGAAAGTCCAGCATGATCTTTAACATACTACACATGACTGCATGGACTCATCAATTAAAGACTAGATGCCAGACTCCTCAGTTTGGCTTCCAAGACCAACCAGCTATAATCATTGAACTCCCCTCTTCTCCTCAGGCACCTTATAAGGACCAACTGCAGTGACCTGTTTACCAATCACAGTATACCTTGCACCTGCTATACTCTATCTGGAATGTTCTTGCTGTCACCCAAATCCTACCCGTCCTCCAAGGCCCAGTTCAAAAGATAGTAAGTAATCACCTCTAACAATTTCTAAGAACTTACTCTTTTCCAGGCACTGTGTTTACCAGCGTTAGCTCATGTAATTCACCTACCTATGAAATAGGAGTATCACTCACCTCCCATGTTATAGATGAGGACTCTGAGACTCAGAAAAATTCAGTCGCCATAGTCACATCACATTGGACTTGCGCTCGGGACTGGATGACTTCAAAACCCCTGTTTCATCGCAGTCTGCATTCTACCCTCTGATTATCCATCTTGGGTGCCTTATGGTATATTAATAATAAGAAGAATATACTCAGTTTTTCTCACTTTGTGAATTGTCTTGGGAAATTTTAAGGGGGAACCCATCTCCTGGGCCATTCAGAACTCACTTCTCAATGGTCTCATGCCACAGTCCATGAGTGTGTGCTAAGTTAATTTAAATGCTACAAATGGAGATTCTGGTAGAACCTAGAAAATAGAGTAGGTGAGCTGCTCCCCCCACTAACACACACACACACACACACACACACACACAGAGTATCTGCTTGCACCAGCTAAATTAAATGAGGCTCCCAGGAAATAAAGTTCAACAGTATCAATGAATGAATTTCAGGCACGTGCAGAATATAGTAGACATCATGGTGCATGAGATGATGAGTGTAAGGGACCCACAGGGTCCAAATCACAATAGGAAGGAGGAATTGTGAGGGCCCTGGGAAAAAACTACCATAAAGAAGAAGTCTGGCTTCACATGTTAAGCTTGGCAACAGGATCTGAGGAGAGAGGGGAGAAACAGTTTCTGGTTCAGCAAGGCAGCTGTTACTTGACCCACCCCTAATCAGCACCCTCACTGGAGGAGGTGTAGAACACTAGAAGAACTATGGCACAAAGCTACCTTGCTAGGAGACCCTTCTAAATATAACCTGACTCTGAGGAGAAGTGATTTCCTGGTCTATACATCTTCAGGTGGAATGGTGAGTGCCTGCCCTGAGCTACAACACATTGGTGGCGAGGTTCTGTTGGTGACAGGCTGAGGCAGCTGGCAGGGCTTCCAGTGCAGGACAGCAGGAAGCAGGCAGCAACCCTAGAAAAACATGAAGCACACCAGGGGTGTGTAAATCAGGTGAGTGAGCCACAGTCCAAGTATAAGTGTCAGGAACATCATAGCAGGATATATGAGTTGGTTGATAGTGTAATCCAACAAGAAGACATCCCTGTGAATTCCATAAGACACCCTTGTAATTGCTCAAGCTTCTCTAAAGAGGAAATCACAAAAGTAGTTGAGAAGCAAATACACATGACCTATTTTCACCTACCAGAACAAAGGCAGGTGACCCGAATTGTCCCTATATACCACAGGCATGCAGTTTGATATGTTTTTGTAGACACCATGTCCTTCCTCTGATGTCTATTGTGTCTGATACTGATATTGATATAGCCACTCAAGCTTTCTTTTGATTCGTTTTTCCTGGTACATCATTTTCAATCATTTTGTTTTTTAACCTATGTCTTTATATTTGAAGTAAGCTACTTGCAGAAATCATATATTTGGGGGTAGTTTTTTGTCATGTTTGACAATGTAATTACCAATGTGTTTGGGTTCACGTGTACCATCTTGCTATTTTTTTTCTGTCTAATATGTTCTTTGTTCCTTTTTTTACGTCTTTTCTTCCTTCCTAGGGATTGAGTATTTTTAAGGATTTTATATTATCTCAACTAAAGGCTTATTTATTAAATCTCTGTTTTTACTTTTTAGACTTTTCTCTAGAATTTAGAATATGCATATATCTTTTCTTGTAATATACTCTCAAATAATATTAACCACTTCATATACATCTAAGAATATTTCAACAGTGTCTTTCTATTTCCTTCTCCCAATTTTTTTAAAGATTTATTTTTATTGTTGTTGTTTTTTTAGAGAGAGAGAGAGAGAGAGAGATACAGAGACAGAGACAGAGAGAAGGGGGAGGGCCCAGAACAGTCTCCATAGTTGCACATCATTGGTTTTTCCACATAGTTTCATTCAACAGGTGGGCGGGGCTGCACAGGGCAGGAACTGGGCCGGGGTCTCACCCCAGTGAGAACTGAACTGGGGGCACTTCCCAGTTCAGCATATGGGTCCACATGGGCTGGGGCCAGGATTTGATCCTCGGGCAGGATTTGATCCTTAGTCCCTGGGGCTGCAAAGTGAGCGCTTAACCCACTGAGCCATCCCAGCTTCCCCACTTCTCCCAATTTTTATCCTACTGTTGTCACACATTTTAATTATACATGTGTTATTAGGCCTACAATGTATGATTATCTTTTCTTCTGCAATATTTAACCTACTGTTAATTCTATCTAGTGAATTTTTCATTTCAAATGTCATATTTTTTATCCCTAGGAGTTTTAGTTGCTTCTTTTTTGTATCTTCAATTTCTCTCTGCTCTGTCTTCATGTTTTTCCCTCAAACACTTAAACATAGTTATATTAGCTGTTTTAACATATTTGTCTACTAATTCAATCATCCCTATCATTTCTGGGTCTATTTCTATTGACTGATTTTTTTTTTTTTTCCTAGTTACAGGTTATGTTTTCCTTCTTCTTGGCATGCCTAATAGATTTTTATTGTATGTTGAACATTGTAACTTTAAGTTGACAAGGGGCTAGATTTCATTGTCTTTTTTAAAGTGTTGGGCTTTGTTCTGGAATGCAGATCATTTACTTGCAGTTCAATTTGAATGTTTTTTCAAATTTGTTAGAGCAGGTTTTTAGTAGCCTTTTCTCTATGTATAATTAAGCCCCATTACTAAACCATGGCCATTCTGGAGTCTGTACTGAATGACCATCAACAAAAACTCTCCACTCTGGCCTGTGGGAACTCAATGATCCCAGTCCTATGTAAGTGCTGGAACCTTTTCAGATCAGAGCTCTCCAATCACTCTTTGCCCAAACCTCCTGGGTTTTACTCTACATTTTTGAGTCTTTTTATTCAGCAAAGGGCATATTTAAGAACCAATTTAACAACTGATATCTATTTTCAGAAGAACTGTGACTCTTAGAATTATGCAGACTTTGCAAGATGGAAGAGATGGCTATCCCTAGAGGATAAAACTTGAATCTAAAATTATCTTAACTAGGTCAGTGTTTCGCCAGATGAAATTTAATTACAGTTGCTATTGCTATCCAGGGAAGCCAAACCCCAGATGGATATAAAATGCTGCATGAAGAATAAAGTAAAAGATCTAGTGGTAAAGACCTCTCAATGACCTCCTTCCCAAAGTTCCAACCAAAAGGAAATGCCCCAATAAAAAATTAAAAATAACTAAAAATTTTAAAAAATGAGGCATTTAGAGGAAACTAATTGCTGTTCATCTTTTTCCTATGTAGCGTTTCCCAGGTTCTGCCAATCAGAAGCATCACCTGGCCATTTGCTCTTACCCCCTAAAGCTTCAGAGAGCTCATGGGTGGGGGTGGGAGAATCCCAAGCCTCTATTATTTCTAAACAAAAATGGTTTGGGAGGGGAAGCCGGGATGGCTCAGTGGGTTGAGCGCTCACTTTGCAGCACTGGGGACCGAGGATCGAATCCCGGCCCTGGCCCGTGTGGAACCATATGCTGAACTGGGAGCTCCCCCGGCTCAGCTTTCTCTCTCTCTCTCTCTGTCAAAAATAAATAAAAATATATATATATATTTAAAAATGGTTTGGGAAAGCCTGCCTTACTGCATTCATCTTCTTTCTTTTTAGTTTAGAATTTTTAGTAGCTGTGTAACCTTGAGCAAATTATTCATCCTCCTTGAGTCTGAGGTTTTGTTCTTATCTGAAAAATAAGAATAATAAAATCATCTACATAAGGTCACTGTAGTCCAGATAATGTAATGAATGTGACTACCACTTACAAACTGAATACAAATATGATTTTCATAAATACCTCCATTATGTCAAATCTTAACAGAACAAAGTCATTGAGATGTCCCTTGGGGTTTTATTAGCGTGATTTTACCCACCTAGCAATGGGGAGTGGATAAACTAAAGATTAAGTTGACATAAAACCTGGTTATAAAACCCAATTTTGCCTTCCCTTGTTTGAGCCACCCAGGGAAAGATGGCAACCTTCTGATCTGCTATCTCATAATCTAACTCCCCTGTAAAAGCGATGATGCTAGTGCCTTGCTCCCCTCTCAGAGAGGTAGGGATGCTTGTAAATGATCAAAGTTGAAGGTGTCTTGTAAACTACAAAAGCCATACACATTGTTGGAGCCTGTTAATGCAAGAGCTGAAAAGGGCATGGCATCAGTTTTCAGATCTAGTAATAATATCTCATCCCTATCTCACCTTCTCCCTGCCCAAAAGGGTAAGAAGATCTGCTGATGAGAGAGGTCATATGGAAGATGTGAGCTTCCAGCAGCACTTCCAGTAAGGCAACAGTACTCAGAGTTCCTATGGTGGAGGTCAGTGCCCTGGGCTGGAGCTGAGCTGCTTAGCAAGCAAAGAGGTTGGCCTGTTATCTGGCATCTTTGCATGTTCCCAAGACCTCAGTGATAAATGGTGTCACACGTTCTCCCCACTGTTGATGCCTGAACCTGTCACTATGCATCAGATTTCAAGAGTGGAACTTAGAATATGTGCCTTGAGAAAACTGGGATCAGATATTTGTAGAGTCAAGCACAGAACAATTAAGGGATTTAAGTGGGGGAAGGCCTTACAGGGTGAAATTGCTCAAAGTGATTAAAAGTGGTGATGTGAGAACAGCTGTCTGGGAAAATAAAGGTCACCACTTAAAAACGGCAATAAAGATAGGGAGCAGACAAGAAGACAGGTGACTAGTGGAGCTAGCAAGTGGAGAGTGGACAGGTCAGCTGTTCCCAGCCATGAGCACCTCCGTGGAGGAATTCTAGGAAGCCAAGGCTCAGCAGTGAGATTTGGAAAAGGTAAGGCAAGGAGAATCATACCCCAAACAACAACCTCTAGCCCCAACTGCTTTTCATGGTTTTTTGCAAAGCTCCCTTTTTATTACCAAATTTTACTCACTCATAAACCAACAAGAAATAAGACATTTATTTACAACCTAAAGGTAACAATTTCTGCATACTTTCCCTTTCACTATATATATTACATTAAACAAAATGTGCCTTTAAAAAAAATTTTCTAGGTATACGTAGGGAGATGAAGATCTATTTGTCACAAAACTATCACTTTAAGGGTTCTCAAGCTTGAGTGAACATCAGAATCATCTGAAGGCCTTGGGGTGCACCCCCTTATTTTCTGATTCATTAGGTCTGGGGTAAGGCCTGAGAATTGGCATTTCTATCAAGCTCCCAAGTAATACCAATGCTGCTGCTTCGCAGACCATACTCTGAGAGCCAATGGCATAGATATTGAGGGATCTCTGACAGGAGGAGAAACAAAGACCTAAAGCAAGCTTATTCAGCCCTCAGCCACATGCTGCCCAGGACAGCTTTGAATGCAGCCCAACCCAAATTTGTAAACTTTCTTAACACATTATGAGATTGTTTTGTGATTTATTTTTTTTATTTAACTTTTTTAGCTCATCAACTATCATTAGTGTTAGTGTATTTTATATGTGACCCAAGACAATTCTTCTGATGTGGCCCAGAGAAGCCAAAAGGTTGGACAGTCTGATGTAAAGTCTCTCTAATGGCAAATACATTTCCTCATTATTAACATTCCAACCTTTCAAGTTGAAGTTCAGCAATGTCACTCCTCCCAAGCAAATTATTTGGCTTACTAGTCCATTTCTCACTGTTTGGAAATAGAGAAATACTAAAAGTAATTTGAAAATGGAATTGTGAAGTGGTTCACTGAAATAGAATCTTAGCATGAGGTGAGTTCATGTGGATGCTCTTAGATTGTGGTGACATCAAGTTCTATCTCTATGGGGACAGACCTCTTAAGGGTAAGGAACAGAAAACCAGATACTTCAGGTAGCAAAACCTTGATCTCTGAATCTCATGTTAGAGAATTTGTCGTTCATTTCATCATTCATTCAAGTAATGATCTCTCAGTACTATATAGAATCTCTTTTCAGAGAGGTTCTATTAGGTTAGGACATTCTAGATCATTGTTTCCAAGAGAAAATGCAAGCCACATATATAATTCTAAATTTAGAAAAACTAATCAGATAAAATAATTTTAATAATATATTTTAATTCATAACATGCAAAACATTTTAAAATCTAGGCACTGAAAAAACTATTAAGGTATTACATTCTTTTTTATACTAAGTCTTCAAAATCCAGTATGTATGTTAGAGCACACCTCAATTTGGTCTAGTCACATTTTAAATGCTTGACAGTCACGTGCAGTTGGCTAGTGGCTACCTCACTGGACAGAGCAATTCCAAATATTTTCTTGATAAAGGCAAAGGCAATTCCAATCTATCAGCACTGACTACTTTGAATAACTATTTTCTCCTATGCCATCAAGTTCCACCAGACTCCCTAATTCTCCTCCACCCCTGACTGTTCCTGAGAGTGGCTCTCTGTGCCAGAGAATTAGCCATACATGTTCATTCTTCCCCTTTTATAGTAGTGGCAACTTTAGCTACCCAGAATAAACATGTGGCTACCCAGAATAAACACTACATTTTCCCTTGCAGTTAAGTGAAGCCAAGAAACTACTTTTTGGTCAACGAGATGTTAACTCACACAGCACATTCTAGGAACCTTCTTTAAGAAACAGCTGTCATTACTTTTTTCCTATTTCAACCTCCTTATTGGCTAGAATGAAAACCAGATGGCTGGAATTATAGCCACCATCTTGTACCATGAGGTGACCTTGGAAATGGAGGCCACACAATAGACTAGAAGCCCATTTTCTGGAAATTTTGTGGAGCAAAGCCTACATCCTGACTTTAAAGTGAGAGAGAAAATAATAACTACCATGTGGAAGCCAATGTTTTTCCGATTGTTACAGCTGAATATGACTGATTATAACTAATTCATGTGCCTAGCTGTTCATCCCTGGCTTGTAAATATGTCACAGGTGGAGATCCCTGAGAAAAAAGAACTAATAGGTATATTATCCATATTTAGCACAAAATAAAACTAACAGCTAATAATTACTGATGCTTAATCTAATAGGCCTCATGTAAAGTACTTACCTCCTTTAATGCTCCCAACAACCCATGTGTAAATAAGGAAATTTAAGAGGTTAAGTGACTTGTCCAAGATCATATTGCTAGAAAATGGTGAAGGCAGGATATGAACCCAGGCATGGATGGCTCCATAAATCATGCACTTTGCTAGATGTACCCCCGTCCCCAGGCTGGGCCACACAGCAGGAGACAGAGGGGCACAAGTTCGGTTTTGCATAGTCAGCAGAAACTCTGAGCTCAAATTTGAATTCACAGCCTTATTCTGGAAGATTCAATCAATCAGTAAAAATGCAAGGGTCAGCTGTGTTCTTATCACTCTATAAGGTGTTCTAAGGGACGGAGGCCACATCACTTAAAGCCAGCTCCCCTAAAAATCAACTCCCTTTGAAGCCTTTTGCCCCTGTCCAGGTGTTATATTCTGTCTTTTTTTTTTTTTTTTTTCACTCTAAAGGCTTATAAATTGTTTTATCTAAGACAAAAGATCCCATTGCATTTCTAATAAGTATATGCTAACCATACATCTTTTTAAGAAGGATGGGCTTGTGATTGCTTTGGGGTGGCAAGAAGTAGAAGGAGGCTTCTTAAAGAGCAGTCTTGAGCCAGAAAGTTAGAATTTTTTTCTTTTTATCAATCTCAACTCTTTGCAGACTATGGTGAATGCAAAATACAAGGAGTGGAATTTCAGAGAAATTGGCAGAAGAATATGTGACTCAAATTCTAATCCACATCAGTGGAAACTTAAGAGGTATACCGGGCTTCAAGCAATCCCAGTGCATCAGTTTTGTTAAGAACCTCGGCAAAAGGGATCAAACAAAAATGATCTGTGAAAGATAACAAAGCTTCCCATCTACAGGAGAACACAAAATGCAAGGACAGCCTAAAATCCTGAAAGAAGATACCTATTCCTCTGTTACCCTCTAAACTGCCAGTATCAACCTGCTTCACTGAGATGTTGTGGGGGCCTGGTTCCATCACTAAAGCTGAGCGCCAGGGGCCAGAAATAGATGGATTTAACTATCTCTGTGAACATGCTTACCCCATTGAAAAGAATACTGCTGTCATAGACAAAGGAGGCCAAGATCCAGACAAGATCACAAAGAAAATAAAAGGTGGACAAAGGGAAAGTATCACTAGGAAAGTCTAAAAACAATCAGGCTCCTGCCCGTGAGGAGAGGGTGCCTGCCCTTAAAGAGTCTACCATTCTCTTGAGGAGTTAATACCTTTGTAAACATCAACTTTTGCCTGAAGTCTGTGTTGACCTCCTGGACCAGAATTGCAGCCAGGGCCTAGAAATGGAACCTCCACAAGAGACACAGGGTGTCTGGGAGTGTGTGGTCCATGGAAGAAGTCTCCCTGTGAACATAGGTGGTTGGGTTTACCTGTTGTTTCATGCTTGAACAAACTTGGGTTTCTGAAAAACAAAGGCAAATGAGTGCAGTCTTTTTGCTCCCTGCCTGCAGTTTTTCAATAGGTTATACCCCAAATGTGTTTAGAGGAAAGATGTGTTAATGAAAAGCTTCCATTGAAGTTGGAATACCAGGTGAAAGAGCACATCTATGATTGTAATGACAGAAAGGTTCCTATAATCAGCTCCACTAACAACTGAACTCTGGTCTTCTCCACACCCTCCATGCTTCCTGTTACAGGTCTCGTAGACTTGTGGGTAGCAGACGGTGCCCAGAGACCCCCAAAGGTGCCTGCTTTGGAATGGGATACGTGGGTTGGGATACAGAAAATCTGACATTTTGAAAATGGAAAATCATCTCACAACTTACCATTAATTTCAGTTAATAAAGTGAAAAAGTCATTCATACTACCAAATGTTCTATCTACCCTTTTGATACAGTAATGACCTCATCAGCTTCTAAGTGGGAACATCCCCAGCTGAACGCTGTGGGGAAAAAATGAGTGAAGAAACAGCAATAGCTTGTTTCTGTGCTGGCTTTCCCTCTTCAGAAAAAAGGACTGCCTTAGGAGCTGCTCCGTTCTAATTGTAAGTGTGATAATTTCCAATTGTTGAGTGTTTTAATTCAAAGAGTAAGATGTTATTCTCTCCCCCTTCCTCCCTCCCCAAAATACATGATTCTTAAAATACAAAATAGCACTTTCCAAGTTTTCTTAGTAACCTCAGACTTCTATGCTTTGGCTCTGAGCTAAAACACAGGGTACTTGGCCAGTATTATATTTCTACTGTTTTGTATATTTCTGCTACTTAAAAACATTTAAGGCTGTTTCCAAATCATAAATACATAATGTTGAATTTTAAATGTGTATGTAAAATAGTTCTTCAACTACTGTATATGCATGGCAACATATTCATCACACACAAAGTATCATTAGTTGTTAACGTTCTGAACTCAAAGTAGGACTAAGCCAAAAAACATGATTTTCTTTTGCATGATTCTTAATGTTTTGCGTGCTTTCTAAATTTATAATTCTGGGAGTCTTGGAAAAGATTTGACATTTTTTACTTGCCTTGTTTTCATAGCAGTTTCCAACATTGTTCTACTATTATGAGTAGAGAACTGTCTCTCCCACTGCCCAGCCCCTTCAACGTAGAGCTAAAGGTAACACTGGAAGGGGTGCTGGAGTTGGAGAGTTTGTAACCACCAGGACATAGATGGGTTTGGGCAAAAATTCTCAAATGTTTAAGCTAAAGAGGAAAGTTTATTGAAGAGCAGGATATTTCCATGGTCTCAACAATGTCTCTCTACTGATTGCTCATTAGCACTGATATTTTTGGTATAATAAATAATACACACATTTTATTCCTTAAAAATACAGATGAGGGATTTGGTGTCCTGGCTTGTGATTGGGTCACCAACCGAGATCTCTGGGAACTACCCCAGGTGTATTACCCATTTTCCACGGTGCCACAAAATACAGCTACCAGCTACCAATTATTGAGAGCTTACCTTAACAGACCTTATGTTAAGTACTTATCTCCTTTTAAGCTCACAACCCAGAATGAGGAGTTTCCTGAGGGTAGAGGTTGTGTTGTGTTGTCTTGTCACTGTTGAATCACCATCTCTTATTACTTTACCTGGTGATCTGCAATAACTTTGTTGAGTGAGTGAAAGCATATCAGATACTTCTTAGTGCCATCGACCTTCTCTCAGCCTCACCTGTCTCTTGTTCCAGATGCTGCAGAGACCAGCCCTACCGTAGGCTCTGAGCAACTTCACACAGGCACGAAGGACATGTCTCCCCTGCACTCCATACTTGCTCCTTCTTGCCTTGGGGCTTCCCTTTCGACACAGAGGTCCAGGTGCCATGTAAACCCTAATGTGCTTGTGCAGCACAGAAGTGTGGGGGAGTTAACACCTCATAGAATATAACTTTGACCAGCGGGAGACAGGAATCAATGAATAAAGTCTTCTACCTTTCTTCTCTCCAATGAACTATTCAGGTAGATTGTATTTGGTTTTTTGTTTGTTTTTCTTTTGTTTTTTGGAGAATAGTCATGATGGTCCCATGGGATCAAACATACAGCAGCGACCAACGTAGCAACATAACTCTTATTGGCACTCTCTCTCGCCCCACCTCACTGTTTTTGACTCTGCATATTGCTCTCTGGGCTCACATTCTCGAAAATAAATAAATAAAAATAACCAGCACATAAGCTCTTTATCTCAGGCCCTTCTTTCTGGAGAGTCCAGACTAAGACAAAGTAAGTGAATCTACCTTTGAATACTTTGTCTAAAAAACATGATCCAGATGAATTATGATACACGGAGTCATCTTATTTTAATTGCTAAATTCACATCAATAGAAATGGATACTGTTGCAGAGTCACATAACCTACCACCCTGGATACCATTGATAGCTACATATTTGGGCTGTGGGAGCAGGCCCCGGCAGCTGGGCCCCGTTCGGAGTCCTGCAATAATCTTATTTCTACACAAGAATCATGTGCCTCAACGGGATTCTTTTTTTTTTGTTTTGTTTTTTATTATTTTATTTTATTTTTTTTTTATTTTTGACAGAGACGGAGAGAGAGAGAGAGAGAGAGATACAGAGACAGAGAGAGAACTGAACTGGGGGAGCTCCCAGTTCAACATATGGTTCCTCACAGGCCGGGGCTGGGATTCGATCCCCGGTCCCCAGCGCTGCAAAGTGAGCACTTAACCCACTGAGCCATCCCAGCTTCCCCACGATGGGATTCTTTGAGGACACGAGGACATGATATTGTGTCAGAATTCATCTCAGAATGCTTAAAACAATGTTTACAGTAAATGGTAGCACAGGGACACCTGCACCTAATATCTGAAAAATTAAACAGATCTCTGGAAGTTTATCAATTCTACTAAAAAGCAGCAAACCTAGGGAGGAGCTGATAAAGCAAACTACTATCAGTAATAATATAAAACAATAAATGTTATTTTCTTACATTTCTTGGACATTTACTCTGTGCTAGGCCAGGGTTCATCATATCAGATGTTCACAAAAGCTTATGATGACATTTTAGATTTCCAGATATCTGAAGGGTTTACAAGTTATGAGCTTATCCAAGTTCTCACTGCTAGGAAGTAAAAGATGCCAGCCAACTTCTGGGCTTTTTGTAATTTTAGAGAGGAATAAAACTCTCTGTTGAAGGCAGTGTTGTGTTGGTGGTTTCTACTATGTGTCACTGACATAATCATAACTGTTACACTGACCTAATTACAAGGCATTTCTGATATCACCTTTAGTTCACAGTCCCGATCCAAAAATGAGGAAAATATACCCTAGTAGACACTCGTAACAGCTGTCATCATAAGATACTCTTCCCAGTGAGCATTAAGAGAAAGGAACATCAACAATCATCTGATATACAAAAGGTATATCACAGAATAAAACAATTCCACAAGACAGTTTCTCAGCATTCCAAGGCCTTTTATAGGTATAATGACAGTCTCTTTTCCACCTTGGCCCCCAAAGTGACACACAGGAAGTGTGATAATGAATATGAATGTACTTACAAAGATTTTCAATAGGACTGTAGGGAAAAGTTAGCCTATTTCACTCAGTCATTTGACAGCCATTAAGCCCAGGGAAGCTACAGAGATGAAAAGGTGAGACCTGCCCTCCGGAGGCCTCCCATCTACTGGAGGAGGTGCACAGGGGACAGCCTTCCCATTCCAGTATGGGAGAGCTGCGGCCCAGAGAGCACAGACGGGGACCTGATCCAGTGTGGAGGGAGGAAGGAAGGCTTCCGGTAGGAGGTGATGCCTGAGTGAGTCCTAGAAGTTGAGGTGACCCTGGTAAAATAAAGCTGGGTAGGGGGTGGCAGGTGGGGCAGCGAGAGAGGTCAAAGCATTCAGCACAGTGTGACAGGAGTCGTGGGGAGAAGGCGTGGCCACTGTGGCATACAGGAGCCACATCATGAAGGCTCCGCATTAAGGAGTCTACACCTGGAAACCTGTGGGGCGCAGAAGGCTCTTAAAAGGTGAGCACACCGAGAATCGCTGTCGTTCTGATAGGTCTCTAAGATGCCAGTCCCTGGGTGAGCTCTCTGACCCTTCAGGCTCTAGCACTACGAATCAAAGAACTGGTGCCATGTTTTGTTTTGTGTTTTTATATTGTTTTGTTTTTCATAACAATAACTTGTTTGAATTTAGGCTGATAAGAACCTGAAAATAACTCTTGCCCTCATTTGGGAAGCTCACTTCGCTCACTGAACATTCCTACCTGACATGCATGGTTTTTTCCTCCCGGGATAACTTCTCACCATTCAGGTCTCAACTCACCTGTCACTCCTTGTGGAGGCCTACCTCTGCCACTCCCACTGCCAGCTGACCAGTCATTCTCTGTCTATCCCATTAACCTGCTTTACTCTCTTCATAGCACTTACCACTAGCAGAAATCATCATTTTTGTTTGCTTGCTTATTTCCTTATTTCATCTTCCCCCTTGAGGATATAAAGTTCATGAGATATATCAGGGATGTTGACAGCATATAGGAGTGCAATTCATATTGAGTGATAAATGACTCAACAAATTAAAAATCTTTGCCTGCTCTGGACAACAGCACATCATATGAGGAGAGAGGAACATGAAGTCTCCATACACCCATATCTCAGTGCCTGAATCATGCAGGATAAAATACCTTCTGCATCAAAGGCTCACTGATAACACCCAATTGCCCCCAAAGACTCCCAAAGACCCCCATGCAAACCTGAGAGATCAAACTGGGAGTTTGGGGCATGAGGCAGATGACTATGGCATGAAACCAAGAGAAGGTTTAGAAGCACCCAGGATGCTGAAAACCTGGGGATCTGCTTCCAAAGTTCCTACAGAAAGAGTTGATGCCACATCTAGTTATCAACAGGGATGGTGGTTGTTCTTGTCCCAGTTTCATATCCTGGTATAGTATAAGATTGCACATAAAAAAATTTTTTTTAATTGAAATCTTTCTCAATATTCAGAATAAAAATTTTCAATGTTGTCCTTCCCAGGTAGAAATGTGAAAACTTCCAGGCCAGGCGCCCTGCCTGCAGGCCCAGGGAGTTAAACACATTCAACCTTCACTCACCCTTCTCTCCTCACCAGGTGAGAAGTGCTTATTGCCCGCTCCAGGCAAAACACATCAGAAAGGTAGGGCACTCAAACATGCTACTGACGTGGGTCATTTTTTTATTTCCAGGAGAATAATTGCCCTGGAAATAACTCCATCAATAAGCACCCTACATCCAACCCTCCCAGGAGGCCAGCCTCTTCAGTGAAAGGTAATGGCACGTTTGCTAGCAACTAATGGTGCCTGCCAGCGTCCCAGAAGGCTGTGGTGAAAAGTCCGCTCACAGCCATCGGAATGATTTGAAATGTTGAGCTGAAAATAAACTCCTTCCTCTCATTTGCACTTCATGCCTTTCAGCTCCCAAGGTGCCACTTCCGCAGCTGCTAGGTGGAGAATGGCAGGGATTAAGCAGCAATGTTCCCTAGCAGCATAGGCCCAGAGGCACAGAGCTGCCGCCCCCAAATCGCTGTGTGTGACTGCCACCTCATTGCTGCCAGGCTAGAGATAATGGGTAGCACTGGAACACAGACAAGATTTGGCTGGAAGCAGAGCAGGCCTCTACACACAGGGCATCGGTGCCAGCATTTGAGCGCTGACCGTGGGGTAGGTGCCAAGGTCCCCACTCAGCTCCATGTGATCTCAAATGTCAGGACACCATGACTGTACCCTAGCTCCCACTGGCTCAGCTTTCTTGCCACTTTCATGCCACTCTTCGTATATACCAGCCTCTTGCCACACCAGCAATGGGAAGGTATTAGGTGACATGAGAATCCTATAAGGTAGGCAAGCGGTAACTAACTGCACACCCCTCGCAAGTTGGATGGTGACAGTCACGACTGTATTTAGGCAAGAAGATGAGCACAGCTTTCTGTGGGTACTGCAAGTACTGGCACAGGGGCTCTTTGCATCATGCCAGGGAGCCTATTAGCAATGTGGAACCTCTTTTGTGCCAACTGGAAACAATCACTTTTAACTTTAGCTGGGGAGAGAACAGCATCAGAGATTTAAAAAGCCTCACCATTGTGGTCAGCCAAACAATGGATTCGCTGAATCCATCAATCTGTGTTTGTGCCTTTTGTGGGGCTCTGCCCACCACCCCACCTGAGTTACTAAATTGTTATCATGGGAGCCCAGCTGTAGCCCTAGTCCTGAGGCTGAGTGGGTGCCCCTGGGGATGGATAGGAAGGGACCTGTCTCTTGGATGGGAGGTTTTAGTGGAGTGCCTATCACTCTCAGAAGCCTGGGCAGGTGTCCTGTTTCACAAGGATACCAAGAGACCATCCAGCCTAGGCCTCAGTTCATAAAAGCCCTCGAATTTAGAATTATGAAGTGATCTGCAAAACAAATTGTATATAGTCATTGAGATACCTTGACAAGAGTGAAAAGAAATCACAATCAAAATAAAATTTTAAATTAATATCCTCTGACCAAATGACACTGTTTAGTGTGCATTAAAATAATAAGAAAAATAATAATGATGACTGACATTTATAAAGTGCATACTGCTCTAAGAGTCTCAGTACTATTCTAAGACTTGCATTCATAATCCTCATGAAAACTTCATAAGGAAGTATTATTATACCTATTTTATTTTTTTTTTTTTTAAAGATTTATTTTATTGATTTTTTTTTATTGTTAAATTTAATGGGGTGACATTGGTTGGTAACAATCAGACAGTTTCCCAATGGACAACTCCACATCACATCACCCATGCATCGCATTATGTGCCCAGCTCCCAGAATCAGGTCCCCCTCCAACCCGATATATCTGGTGCCCACTCCCCACTCCCCACACAACTCTCCCTCCCCCCTCCCCCCTCCTCCCTCCTCTCCAGGTAAACACCAAACCATTGAGTGTGTCCATAATGCTGGTGCCCTCTCCCACCTCCCC
>PVKE010032076.1:0-18682 GCA_004027555.1 Craseonycteris thonglongyai
CTCTCACCTACTGTTTTCTTCTTTTTTCTGCCCCATTCTTTACCACTTTTGAGTCAGCAAATTCTTTGAGAAGAAAAATAACATCCAGTCACCTCTCTGAGCTTTTATTTATCTGAGTCTTTGCTGCTGAAGTCTCTGCTGACTAAAACAACAACAACAATATATATATATATATATATATACATATATATATATATATATATATATATATATATATATATATTACATAGCTCTCTTTTGTTTTTAACTTTTCTAGCTTCTCTAATTCTCATGGTAGACTTGTTCTACCATCATCTATCATCTATAATAGTTCACCATTGTTACAATATAATTCATCTTAGTATTTCCCTTGAACTATTAAGTATGATTTCAATTCTCTTATTTGATGTAAGATTTTTGAACCCCTGCTATTTTCCTCCCCACTTTCAGTCCTTTCTCCCAACTTTTCATGATTTTTTAAAATTACTTTTACAATGTTAGGGCATAAAACATATTTATTACATTCTGCCAAGCAAATATATTCTGCTTATATTAGTGACAGTTTTAATATCAAAATGCAGTTAATATTTATTACCAAGTATTTCTTAATCATCACTTGTCTGAAGTTCTTCCTTTAGTAATTTTTAAAAAGTTCTTGGGAACAGCATTCCCTGATTTCTTGAATACTCAAAATTGTTTATAACCTTTATACCTTTATTCTTTGAAACAGAGTTTTCTGGTTATGAAATCCTTAACTGCCTCTCTCCCTTTTAAAGCACTTTACATGTGTTTATAATGTACTATTTAACTTTCTCTTATATGGTATGCCACTTTAATTTATAATCATTTATCTCAGGAAAATTTTAAGTTACATATTATGTGCTTGCCCTATTCTATTATCGTATGTGTGTGTGTGTGTGTGTGTGTATTTCTGGGAGTATGATTGCATATATGTGTGTATCATTTGCTTTTCTTTTTCATATGCATACACACAATTTATATTTATGATTCATTTTTCTCATTTATATTCTGAGTATTATGTACTCTACAATATTTATTCACCATTTCTCTGCTAATTTTACTTCATTTGCTTAGTGGTGGAATGTTTTTATTCTACTTATTTACTAAGCTCTGCAAGTACACATTTCATTCATTCCCGCTCTCTCACCATTTTGTCCTTGAATTTTTGCATTTCTACTTAGCAGGGTTTTGTTTTTGTCATAAAGGTTGTTCTTCCATTAACTTCTTTTATTTTACATTCTAAATAAAATATTTGTCAAATTTTTTATCTGACCTGTGAAAAATGGTTTTTGTTATGAGTATTCTTCATCTTGTAAGGAATCTTGCTACTCTTCTTTTTTGTTTTACAGTACTTACTTCATAGCTCTTTTTATCACTCATTGCTAAATGGGTTTGTTTTCTTGGACTAGCTATTTGCTAAAGTGTCCCATATGCCAGGGGTGCCAAAAATATGTATATACATTTTTTAAAGATTTATTTGACTGTTTGAGAAAAGGTAAGAGAGAGAGAGAGAAGGGAGGAGGCCTTAGAGTGGTACAACATTTGTTGTCACATGGTTTGATTCCACACAGGTGGATGGGGGCTGCGTGGGTGGGAACAGAACTGGAAGCCTCCCTTTCTAGGCAACAACCTTAGCTGCAGGGTTCAGTGGTTACCAGTTGTGCCACAGTTCAGCATATGTGTTTGCATAGGCTGGGGCCAGGGCTGGGGCCAGGTACAGGACTTGATCCCTGAACCTTGTGGTTGCAAGACAAGCACTCAACCTCCTGAGCTATCCTGACATCCCCTAGTGACTATATTTTTGGTGAGAATTTCTGTAATGTGGTGTTTCTAGACCTACTGTGAGATCTCTCCTTGGCTTCCTTTAATTTTTTCCTCTATGGGTCATGCATAAAATTTGTTATTTTGATAGTCTCTTACACATATTTTTTAGTCTTTTTCTTGCTTCATTGAATAAAGATTTTTGTGTTTATTTATTTTTTCTTCCTTTTCAGTATTTTCAAGAATTAAAAGGGGGAATGTTTTAGGAACCCAGGTCAGACCCTGTATTGGGCGTATACTTCTCTGGAGATAGTGATTGTGTTTGTGCATGCAAAGTGGAGAGGAAAGGCAAATTACATTTGCTATTTGGTGTCTGTACAACAAAGAGAGCCCACTGGGAGGCTCAATAAAAGAAAACAAAGTCTGGAGGGGATGGGAAAAACTTAATTGCTAAAAGCCAAGAAGCAAGACCGAGGTGTGAAGAAATCTAGTAATACATGCATTGTTCCAAGTGGAATGAATATTACTTGGGAGACTGAAACAAACAAAGAACGAAATTTTGCTCCAAAGTTAGTGTCCGGTGAAAACAGATTTCATGGCAGCCAATTATATTTGGTTTACAATGCGGTCCGTGAAAAGTGGTTAGGGATTATGGCCTATTGAAGATGAGAAGTAATCTTTAGGAATCAGTATAAACAAAAGAGAAATTTTAGATGTTTAAGGAGAGAGAGAAACAGAAGAGATGTGTTCATCATTAGAAATAGTTCTCAGATCTGCCTCTGGCCTGGCATGGACATAGCAATATGAAGCCAGGATAGGCAAATTGAAACAGATCCCGGATTATAGATACTCGAAGGTGGGAAGAGAGAAAGACTGCAAGAGAGGGAGGGGCCTGTTCTGAGAAGGTGAGAGAGGATTCATGTTAATCTCCAAATGTCTGTATGCTTCGTAAGCAAGGGATCCCTGGGAATCACTGGGGTCAGGTAAGATGCACCCATGTAGACCTGGGGCAGATGGTGGATGAGGGTTAAGCATGAACTGCCCCCCAGGAAAGATGAAAAAACCCTCTCAAAGACTCGTGTGACAGCTCAAACATGGAATAATATTGATTCTCGGTAATCTACTCAACATCTTTTCACTTAAATTTTTAAAAAATATTTTATTTATTTATTGACAGAGAAAGAGATACAGAGACAAAGACAGAGAGAGAACTGAACTGGGGAAACTCCCCAGTTCAGCATATGTGTCCACACGGGCTGGGGCTTGATCCTCGGTCCCCAGGGCCCCTGGCGCTGCAAAGTGAGCGCTTAACCCACTGAGCCATCCCGGCTTCCCCACTTAAATTTTTAATTATAGCTTTTTGACATTTCAAGGACTCATAGAACTAATGACAGAGAGAAACTCTATGAAGCTAGACACCAAAGAAATAAATTTTAAGACACCAGAATTGAGCGGCAACAATAAAGGTCCTCTTTGTATATGCTTCATGGAAATTTGAGAGAGGGATATCTTGAGCTCTCACGTCAGAATCACAGGTGGTGATGAAAAGACCAAACTGTCCATTTTGTCTCTCTGGGGCAGTAATAACTTTCTCTACATTATATAATCCACTAACATTACATAAGAAAGCCACTACAATGTGGGAGTCAGATAATAGGTTTTCACAGGATAACAGCAAAATGATAACTATGTGTGTGTGTGTTTTCAGTGCCAGATCCTGTGGGAAACACAGCTTTTAAGGTAATGAGTTCATTTTCAGGTTATAAGGGAATTAATCCACTTGCATTTTAGAGTAAGAAAAGGAACGTGGTGGAGACGTTCTTACATATCTTAACATGATCCCTTTTCTGGTGCAGAGAAAGGATTAAGATAAAAATTTTCAATTTAAGACAATTGTGTAAGCATTCGAAATAAAAACTGTTAAGCCTATATGGCATTAACAAGAAAACACCTGCAGTCACCCCTAGCAACCCCATACTAGTCTAATGACCTAGGAGTTTGCTGTTACAGTGTGAAGACAGCAAGAGGAAGGTATGTTTCCTTCAGTAACGAAGAGAAACAGGATTGAAATTGGTTACAAAGCAGGATGATTTATATTATCTGAAAAACTTCTCAGTTCAATATACAACTTAGTAATACATAAAGTCACTTGGATTTTAACCTACATCTCCCATTTAAAATAAATGAAACCATCTCAGAGATTATTCTATATAATGCCCTGTGGTTAGATTAAAACTTACTACATTAAGTGTTTTTGTTTATCTGTAAATGGAAGGTAATAATACTTAGTACTACGGTATTTACCCGAAAATTTTTTCTTGACTTGTTTCATTGCAAATATTCTAGTGTAGTTAGAGTTTTTGCTATAGAGCTCAAGGTGGGGGCTGGGAGTCACACTAAGTTCGGGGCATATTATAGGATGAACAGGATCTTCCAAAGGTCTACAATTGTATAAGTGCTGGAAACTTTTGAGGAAAAAAGTTGATAAAAATAGAAGATGTGTATATATGAAGGATGTCCAGAAAGTAGCCAGCCATTTAACTGTTCTTGTTATATTGACAATGGCTGAACTTTTTACGGACAGCCCTTGTAAATACATATGGAGAAATATATACATATATACACATACACATATACACAATCATATATATACATATGTGTGTGTGTGTATATATATATGCACTTATGATCTCATACATATAATATACACATATATTATATATATACATATCATACACATATGCTTATGTTATATGTAGGTTCTAAATATTACAGGTAGATAATATATGTAATATATATGTATACACATACATACAAGGTCTGACAATTAAGTTTATGAACTCATCCTAGAAAAAGTGTTACATACCACTTGCTGAATATCACTATGGTCACCTTCGAAGTACTCCCCTTGAAAAGCTATACACTGACATCAGCATGTGGTCCACCCTTCAAAATAATTTTGGAACTCTTTTTCTGGAATGACCATCAGAACCATTGTTGTATTACCCTTGATGTCCTGAGTGTCATAAAAATATCTTCCTTTTAATATTTCCTTTATCTTTGAGTAAAGAAAAAAGGAACTGGAGGCCAGATCAGGTGAGTAGGGAGGGTGTTCCAATAGCTATTTGCTTACTGGCTAAAGACTCCCTCACAACTGGTGCATCATCATGATACAAGAGCCATGAGTTATTGGCAAAAAGTTTATGTCATTTTGGTCTCACTTTTTCATGCAGCCTTTTCAGCACTTCCAAATAGTCAACTTGAATGACTGTTTGTCCAGTTGTTATAAATTCATAATGAACAATCCCTCTGACATCACAAAAGGTTAGCAAAATCGTTTTGACTCTTTATTTGGACTGACGGAACATTTGTGATTGTGGAGAATTGGCTGACTTCCATTGTGCACTTTGACACTTTGTTTCAGGGTTATATCGGTACACCCATGTTTTATCACCACTGAAAACTCAGCCCAAAACATCCTCTTGCCGCTCCAAAATGTACTGGCAAACTTCAACTCTTCTTTGCTTTTGTTCATTGGTGAGTTACTTTGGGACCATTTGTGCACACACCTTTCTCATGACGAGATATTGAGTGAAGATTTTCTTACCTGTTTCTCTGTTGATGTTGACTTGGTCTGCTATGCTTCTCAGTCAGCTGAGGACTTTGACGCACAATTCAAAGAATGTTTGCAATGCTTTCATCAGATTTGTTCATTACTGGCCACCTTGACCTTTCTTCATCAGTGACATTTTCGTTCTTCATGGCGTTATCTCTATTAACTTGGACAAACATGTCCCTGATTTCATTTCCACTGTTGCCAAGTTTAACTGGAAATTTAATGTTTATTGCTCTAATTCAATCTCTGACATTCTCAAGCCAGCACACAAAAACATGCAACAACGATTATGAACACCACTCCGCAAGAAACTCCCACATGTAAACAGGAACACAGCTGTGACACACTGATAGACCAAGGTTATGAAACCTTACCGAGTCGTTTGTACAGTGCTGCCAACATAAGTGCACGATGATAAGTTCATGAACTTAATTGTCAGACATCTTATGGACTTATTGTCACATACATTATAGGTATCATAAAAATTATTAAAGATTGGTAAACTCACCAGTAACAAACTGTTTTAAGCATCCTTTCTTTGTAACTGTAGTCAGATTAATCTTAGCCTGAGATAAAGTAGAATTAAAATTACAGAATCACAATTCAATTTCTTTGACTGTGTACTAACACACAAAGATTATTTGTTCCCTGAGAGTTTATTCCATATACGATCTAGGTCACAGGTTATCTTGTTGTAAACTCTGGTCTCTTTCAGGTCCTCTGTCTTAGATGGGAATTCCTCAGAAGCTGCTCCTGTGTGTTTACAGTGCAGTCCTCAAACCTTCCTCCTCTTAGCTGAGGCCTGCTTTTCTCTATGAAAATGCACCGTCATTCCTCTCTCTCTCTCTGGCCCAGTTTCTGGTTCCAGGACCTGCCATACACTCTAGTGCATTTGACTTCTGTTGCTCTTGTCTGGGCCACGTACACCCAAGGTTGGAATGACTTTTCCCATGTGCTCCCTGGTGTTGCTTATGTCACAAGTCTGAAGCCCAAACTCAGAGTAGCAAAGCTACAAGGTATAGAGATACCAAATATTCAATAACGTCTAATTTAAGAAATAGTTTAAATTGAGGTTTCAAAACTTGTATTTGTGAATTAATACAACACAACAATTTCCTAGCTTAAGACTGAAAAAAATACATTAAGTTTCTTCCCTTGGAGGGACTATGACATCACAAGATTAGCCAAACCTCCCCAATACCTCTTACCCCTGTGGTGAATATCAGGAGTCTCAAGAGAATGGAGAGGTGAAACTTGTTTTCTACCCTTTTCCCTGCCTTCATTTAGCCTAAATGCTGCTCATAGCTACCACATTACCAGTGCTCTCTTGGGAAAATAATGGTGAGTGTGCATGAGGTAAGAATTCTTGATTAGAATAGGTGAACAAGATTATAAACTATAAGTTCATGAAAGATAGAGAGGACATATTCACCCCTTTGATTCATTCATTAACAGGGCCTCTTTAAATAGCAAAACCAAACCAAACCAAAGGCAGATAATAATGACACATCACAGCCCAGGGTAAGCTTCTGAACAAATACTCAGATGAGCACCAGGCATGCCTGGTCACAGGGTGAGGCTACTAATGGGGTTCAACTAGGATCTTAGGAGAAGCTGAGCTTAGAGCCAGGTTCAACATGGTGCCCGAAAGAGAGAAAGCCTGGAGTAAGCAATCGAAAGGCCAAGTAGAAGGAAAGACATGGACATAGACAAGGCAAGATGTGTGGAATGGGATTGTCTCCATAGGTCCTTGTCACATAAGCATTCAGAAGTCTTTTCCAAGCAAGACTCTGACTGCAAAATATGGGCTCAAATTTCACAAAAAGAAAACAAAACAATTGCCCCAACCCAGAAACTGGGCATTGTGTCCTGAGTGTTTGCATAGGTGAGGGCCATTCAATGAGAGAAAATGAGAATAGGTGATGCCAAAATGGAATCTTGTTGTCTTCTGCTCTGAAAGCCAAAATGGGCATCAACAGAGACCTGGGTTCAGAGGTGTTAATCACTCCATGAACAGACTGGGGGCTTGGGCCCCCTCTCTTAAGGTCGTGCCTGCGATGCAGAAGGAGACAGGGTGATGGCTGCTACTCTGTTAATTTGGAGTCAGAGGCTCTTTCAAGCTGTGTGGCCTTGGATGAGTGGTTTAACCTTTTTGACTGCTTCTTCACCTCCATGTGGGACCATAACAATACCTCCCTTGCATTATTGTTACATGAATCAACAATGATGACTTAAAGCCTTTCACTCTGTGTCTGGCTCATAGATAAAACTTAGTAAGTGGTTATTGTCTTTATTAAAAGTTAATTGATATAAGATTATAGCATAAAAAGAGTCAAGATGAACAGTAACTTCAACCTATTTTCTAGACTGTGGAAGTAATGATGAAGCTGGAAGATAAAATCACATTGTTTTGTGGTCCAGAAGAGTTTCATGACTCCGTCAAACCACAACATAAGTTTGTGTCATCAGCATTGTGTTAGCTTTCACATCCCGCCATTCAAAAGTCTGTCCAATACCTTCAAGAACTGGAAATTCGTTTTACCACAGTTGCCATTTTGAAGAGAAATAATTAAACCCCTTCTGAGCTCCTTGAACTCCTTTACGAGCTGGAAAGCGAACAAGTGAAGACAATACAACTCAAAGATTCTCAGGTTTATTAGAAATGTACGGAGATAGTTAATTGGCCAGTAAAAAGTAAAGTATAACCGGCTAGGCAAACTTATAAAGACAGACCTGAAGCAAGTTGTGTTCAAATTAAAAATTAAAAATTGTGGATGAGGGCCATGGTTAGTAAATCTAGAGTTTAATAAGTTAGGCCAGACTTGCATTTTCAAAAATAGATGTAATAAATTATAAACACCACATACTCAGCACTATCTCACATGATGTTACTTACTCATGTACATTTTATCTCTTTTTTTAAGATTTATTTTCTTGTTTGAGGGAAGGTGAGAGAGAGATAGAGAAGGAAGGAGGGCCCAGAGCAGTCTCCATATCTATACATCATTAGTTGTGACATAGTTTCATTCCACACAGGTGGATGTGGGGCTGCACAGGGCAGGAACTGAACTGGGGCCTCCCACATGGGAGGTGAGAACCTTCACTGCCCTCCCAGTGATTATAGCTGTGCCACAGCTCAGCATATGGGTTTGCATGGGCAAGGGTTGGGATTCCATATCCCTGGACTTTGCAGTTGCAAGGCCAGCACTCAAGCTGCTGAGCTATCCTATCATCCTCCATTTTATTTTTCTACCATTGGAAGGATAACTCCATAAGGCAAGACAGCAAGAAATGTATCCTTTTTGTTCACTTCTGGAGTCCTAGTATATAGGACACTAGATACCATATAGTAGATGCCCAATAAATGAATTAATTGATGAATAAAACACCATTAGAAAGAGCTTCTCTTGGAGCCTAAATCACAATCTCTGCCTAAATCCTTGAGGCCTTACTCCTGGAGGAAAAAATTAAACCCTCACCATTGAAAACTTGGCTTGAGTGTTTCACATTTAAACTTTTTTTTTTCTACAGTAAAGCTCTCCTTTCACACACACACACATTTATGTATTTATGCTACATAAAATAGGTTAAAAAGAAGTCTCATTGGCCCAATCAAGTGTAGAAGAGCCCAGCATACCGTTCTTTCCCCTCCAAGGTGAACAGTAAGACACTTCTCCATGAATGCTGGGCTCTGAGGATGTCCACTGGCCTCTCCCAGCTTCTGCTGGGCATCTGCACATTGTGTTCCAGACACAAACAACTTCCTTTTCACAGAAGCAAGTCAGGTAATTTACACTTTCCTATTCTCGAGCCTTGAATCACAAAGCAGCTGACCTGAAGTACTGTTGGATTTTACAGGGGGGATCGTGGACAACACTATTACATGTCAGGTGCAGAATGAAGAGAGCACCCTTTTCTTAGGCAGGCATAACACAACACATGCACCTCTTCATAAGGAAGGACTAGTTTTTACTAAGAATTATATGTGTTCTAAATTTATTTGCACTTGAGCTAGAAATTTTTTTATATTTAAAAAGGTCTCAGGAGTCACTTGATAGAGGGTACTTACAGCAGCAGTATTTAAATATTCATGAAAATATTATCATACGGTTTGCTACATTTTCAGCTGAAAATAAACCATTCATAATCCATTTCCACCTTTGGAGAGCAATCAAACAGGGAGTCTGCAAAGTCAGAGTGTGTGTACTTAATTGAGATCTCAAAAAAAAACCACTGTGACGATAAATGCCCAGCAATAGAAAATGGACAGGTCTAAACAGACTAAATGTATACTGGCTTTAGAAGTTAAAAACCTATGTAAATAAGATAAATAAATGGAGCATGTGAGATGAAGGGAATGTAAGTAAGCACAAAGGGAACGTAATATCTTTCCTACCTTAAAATGTTCTCGGGGGAAGCTGGGATGGCTCAGTGGGTTAAGCGCTCACTTTGCAGCGCTGGGGACCGAGGATCGAGTCCCGGCCCCGGACCGTGTGGAACCATATGCTGAACTGGGAGCTCCCCCAGTTCAGTTCTCTCTCTGTCTCTGTCTCTGTATCTTTCTCTCTGTCAAAATAAATAAATAAATAAAAATTAAAAATTACATACAAATGTACAATAAAACTTGTACTGTTTAAAAAAAAAATGTTCTCGTTGATATAACTTCACATGCCTATCATCCAAGCCTTCCAGCTAATTTACAATAACACTTCACTTAACCCTTTGACATACGAACATGTGTCAATACGTCATGTGTTTCTTAAGCCACTGTAAACATTGAGACATGCGCAGATTCAATTTGCTTTGCGTGCAGTTATAATGCAAATATTATCAAGAAACAATTATATATATTCAGTGTCAAAGTGTAAACTTAGAAATAATCCCTTTCAGATGTCTGTTTTGAATTTGTACAAAAAAGTGACACTGAAAGCCAAATGGGCCATTTGAGTGAAAACAGCAAGACTGATATTCAACAAATTCGAAAGGCTGTGTATTCAACAGAAGATTCAAATTCAAGTGAAGGTAGCTCTATCCAATGTAATGTTCATAAATGTGCAAGATCTATATCCATATCAAGCACTGATGATTGTGATTCAGGAGATGAAGAATGGAATTAGGAAGAAAAGAAAATATTCCAAATATAAAACCATTTATTCAAATTGCTGGTATAGAAGTATTAGTTTTGCAAAGACTAGGAGCAAATCCCATGCTTCTTTTTTGTATTTTGAAACAAGTGCTAAGTGATGATTTTTAAAAATTATATCCATAGAAATAGATACATAAATCAAAAGATAAAGAACCAGAACTCAAACAAAGGGGCAAGAAGTGGTGTCCAGTAACAAGTGATGAAATGAAAGCATACCTCTCATTATGTATCATAATGTTGCAAGTACAAAAATCTAAAATAGTATGTACTGGTCAAAAAAACAATATTAGTGACACTGATATTTTTTAAAACTATGCCTTGCAAACGTTTCTTGGCTATATCACATTTTCTTCACATTGTGGACAATGAAACTATGTAAAGAAGACAGAATATGAAAAGTGCGAACTATCGTTAACTATTTTTTTTTATATCTTTTTATATTTATAGAGAGTAATTGTTTTATCTTCAGTGGATATTTATTTCTATTTTACTTTTGACAGATAGAGAGAGAGACAGAGACAGAGACAGCTAGAGAACCGAACTGTGGGAACTCCCCAGTTCAGCATGTGGGTCCTGCCTGGGCCGGAGCCGGGATTCGATCCTCGGTCCTCGTGGCCTCAAAGCGAGCGCTCAACCCCCTGAGCCGTCCCAGCTTTCCCTCGTTAACTATTTTAATAACATGTTTGAACAATTATACACTCCAGAAGAAGCTGTCTCCCCAGATGAGTCACTGATGAAATTCACAGAATAGATGGGATACATGCAATTTATAGCTACACAACATACCAGATTTGGGATCAAAGTTTATGTTATATGAATCTAATAGTAGGCATTGCACCCACAAAGATTAAGTTGAAAAATAATTAGTATTTTTTGCTCACATAGAATTTCATTTAATTTATGTGTCAAGGAGTTAATCTCAATTTTAGATGAAAATAATTAAGAGAGAGAAGTGGTAGGTCCAAACTTCTCCAATTTTCCAAAGTTTTCCAAGCTCTCATCTCCCACTCGTGACAAGCCTTTTCATTATACTGCTTAAGCTCTGTCCTTTACTAATAAGAAAATGGCTTTTAAATCTTCTACTTGGATAATCACCTAGTAACAAAGTTACTAAAAATCTACCATGGCCTGGCTCATCAGATTCTGCAATCTTCATTACACTCCTTGGCTCTGTGTAAAGTTCCACACAGGAGATTTCCTGTGCTGTAACTTTGTCAGCTGAGGTGGAGCTGGCATGTCCTACAAGTGCATTACTATTCTCTTGCCATGTAGGTAGAGTCCAGTTCAGGAACAGGTTATATGCTTGACAAGTTCATGCATTAAGGCAATAATTTGGATGCGGCATATAGTTTGCCGTGGAAACAGTGTTACATATAGTAGTTAGGTTTTAAGACAAGACCACAAAGATGATCTAATTCATAATGAATCAATAAACTCATCAATGCCCACTTTCAACTTTATACCTGTAGAAAAATGTACTCTGAAACTCAAATGGGACCCTCAGGAATATGTATTTTCTGAGGAGGTGAAATGAGGGAACAGAAACTTTGTAGGGGATGCAGGACAAATATTTCAAGCAAAAGTAACTTAGAAATATTTTTAATACTTCATAATGGAAGGCAGTTAAACCAGTCAGACTCCAGATGGTTTAACTAAGAAACCAACAAATGACTATTCCTGATAGGTACACAGATCAATGCTGGGAATTACCTGCTGGACTTTGGTATTTGAGGTTCTTGGTAGGTCATGATTGTGTGCTGAATACAGGTTGAGATCTATTGAAAGTGAGGTAGACCTTGCTGGCAGGCTCTACAGACGGTTGTCAAGGCAAGAAGTATAGTTTTAGAGGCACTGAATAATTCATCTTTCCAAAGTACTTTTGCATCAGCATGCATCCTTCCTTAGCATAATACTCTTAGAGTAGCTCAGGGGTTGGCTATGTATATGTCAACAGCTATGCAATGGCAACTTCTACCTTGAACCTAAAAGGGTAAGACCATAAGGAGGAAGAGAAACAAAATGGTAAGTGTCACCACTGATGAAATACTTAAACAGTTGTAGAACAGTTGTCTGACACTATGGAGCAGCACAGGACACAGGGCTGAGGAGAGAAGAGCCAACCTTCTACCTCTGTACCCATGTGGTGGGACAGCCCCGCAGCTGCTACTCTTGGTCACACAGCGATAAGGAAACACTGATGTCCCTTACACATCAGTCGAGCCAGGAAGTCTTCCTGTTAACTGGTCCAGGAAGAACATATCTCCTTAGAGAAGGTAACAAAATGGTAGGCTGACCTCAGCCTTCCCCACAGAAGCAGAAAGAGCTAGAAGACGGTGGCGCCTTGCTTGAGCCGGAGCAGAGAGCAGGACCTGGAAAGTGCACACCTAGTCAAAGACAGGACGGGACAAACCCACATTGAAAGAGGTCTGTGAAATGATAAATCAACTGCTGTTCAAAAATATTAAGATTGGGAAAGCCCGGATGGCTCAGCGGGTTATGCGTCCGCTTTGAAGCCCGGAGGACCGAGGATCGAATCCCGGCTCCGGCCCAGGCGGACCCACATGCTGAACTGGGGTGTGCTTCCCAAATGCGGTGAGGCCCCCAGTTCAGTTCAAATAAATAAATAAATTAATTAATTAAATAAAAATAAATAAATAAAAATATTAAGATTATGAGAAACTGTCCCAGATTGGAGATGGTTGTGAAAAAATAAGAAGTAATTGCAATATGAGAGCCTGGATAGAATCTTGGAACAAAAAATAAAGATACTGGTTTTAAAACTGGTGCAATTCAAATAAAGTCTCGAATCCTGTATTTACCAAAGCTAATTTTCTGGTTTTGGTAATTGTGCTGTAGTCATGTAAGATGTTTACATAGAGGACTCTCATGTTCCTTATGCAACTTTTCTGTAAGTCTACAATGAGTTCAAAATGAAAAGTTTAAAAAGTAAAGCAGTGGATCATTATGTTTAGACATGCAAGAACTTAAAAGAATATACCGGTAGCTCCCATGAGCTCTTCCTAAGTAAACATTAGAAGATGATTTTAAGCCAGTGAGTAAATGAGGAGACATCATGACAAAAGGACAGCACTTGAGCACCAGCTCCCTTAAATATAGAATTGAGATTAAACCCGCCTACAGCTATAGTGTAAAGTGAGAGGGTTTTCGTTAAATTATAAATTGCAATGATGTATGAATATAAATATAACTATTAAAATGTGGAAGCGGTAGTCAGAAACAAGAAGCAATAGAAATACAATGACATATCTATGTATTAAAGTAGGATTTCAAAATATATTTAAAACTGATCAATCAACTAATAGAAGTGTAAGTACTGTTTAAATATAAAAGCAAAGGCTTGAAAAACCAATGATGATAACTGGGGGAGTGGAAGAAGCAAAGTGTTAAAAAGTGGAAATGCAGTAATATCGTCATTGCTTATAGTGGGAAATAAATAGTTGTCCAATAGAAGATTAAGTATATTAGAAAAGCTATTTATGATGGTCCCAGTAAAATATTTAAACACAGACTCCCTACATTACAATGAACACAACTAAAATAAGGGGGAAGGTTTTAAAACATAAAGTGAAGTCATAATATAATAATATTATATTAAGTGCAGCATTGTTTTATAATAACAAGAGACTGGAAACAACCTAAATGTCTGTCAGTGGGGACCAGTTAAATTAATTATAAATAGAATACAATGTTATTAAAATCAGTAAGGCAGATCTCCAAGGTGTATTAAGACAGAAAAAAAAAAAAGTTCAGTACAGTTTTGGTAGCTTAATAAAAAGAAAAAAAGAAAAATTCTGAGCATCTATGTGCATTTGTGTGCTTATATCTTGGAAGGATATGCAAAAAACTAATAGCGGGTGCTTTCCTCTCTGGAGGAAAGAGTGAATTGTAGGACATGGATGGAAGGAGACTTTCATTGCACTCCAGATAACATTTTTGTGCCTTATAAATGTTGATTTATGTAAATCTAAAAACAATAAATAGATAAGAGATGATGAGAGATGCTAGCTAGCTAGCTAGCTAGCTAGATAGAATAAACTAGTCATAACAAGCAGTGGTTAGAATACACCACAAGGAAATGCTGATCCTCAGTGTCCGTGTCAGCAGAGGAGGCTTTTCTAGCTTCTGGAGAGAGGCACGGTTCACCTGGTGGGTAAGAGTGAACACAAAAGGGTTTTTGCCAGCATCCAGACTCTTGACAAGCATCTAGGAAATTGTTCTAGCAAACAGAAGGGACGCCCTTGTCTTCTTATAACCTTTTCTCTGGCTGAGGATTTTGTGACTAAGAATGGGCTTTAAGAGTAGCAAGGTATCAAAAATAACAATCAGGGCTCAGAGAGCTTGCATATTTCATGGCCTCCAAGGGGAAAAAACATTTCGTGGTCTGGTCTGGTCTGGTCTAGTCTGGTCTGGTCTGGTTTTAAAAAGCCTAGCTGTGCCCAGAAGAGATGCAGGACAGAAGCTGGAGGAGGAAGCACAGTCCAAGGAGGACTTTGTTAAACGAAGAAACTTAGTCCATTACAGGCTAATGGAAAAATTCAGGGAGAGGGAGAAGGTGAAGATACAGGGAAGTGGGACGATAAGTGATGCTCCTAATGCGTAGGGAAGATGATGGATTCTGAGCTTAAGAGGAAGGTCAAGCATTGGACAAAGAAGAGCTGGAAAAGGGTCTCCTGTTTCATGGTAACCAAGGGGAAGAAGTACAGGGTAGGTACAGGTGCAAATAAGCCTGTTAGTGCCTCAGCAGGTAGGAGTTATGACTGCAGATACCATGACATATCTTTTCTCATTGAAGTGGAAAGTGAGTCATCTACTGAAATGGAGTGCTGAAGTGGTGGGATTAGAAGCTATTCAAATAAAAATAAATATGTTATTTTAGCTTCATACAGAAAAAAGGAAAGAAGGAAACTTCCAACTGTGAGTAAAAAAGTCGGGTGAAAGCAATTGGAGTTCAAAAATCTGTAGAAGCAGTTTTCAGCAGTCTCACAGGTTTCCTTTTGCTTCTTTTCTTTGTTTTGCTTCAGTTCACTCCGCAGATCAGATGTAGATGCAAGAAAAGGGGGTTAACTGTATTGATCCAGAGGAGTTGGATGATTTGAGTAACTGGTTGAAATAACAGACAATAAGATTAAGACCAGACAGAAGTGGAACAGAAGCCAGAGGGAGATGGTGAATAGGAGCAAAAGGGTCAAAGATCTGGAAGTCTCAAGCAGGCACATGTGAAAGAGCTGGGCAGACTGGAGGATGAAGAATAAGTTTTCCATAAACAGCTGGTAAAACTGTAAGAGATGTTGCTGTAGATCTTAAAATACCAATCAAAACATTTTTATTTCTCATATTGGCATAACAAAGTTTGATAATGAAGTACGTACCCAGTGTGGTGAGGATATGGGGGGAATGAGTATCCTTCTACATTGTTACTACGAGGGCCATACTGACTAAGCAGGCATGTCCATAGCTAGGAATTTAGTCTAAGCACATCTCAGGCTAGTTTCCCAAAATGCTTGTATAGGACTTTCTTTCCACCATGTATTTATTCATTCAGCAGTTATTTACATGGCACCTACAATGTTCAGGATAATGATTGTCAAAATGTAATTTCAAAAAGATTCAAAACATGACTCTCAAACAAATATAGAATAAATACATATTACTGATTTTAAGTCATTAGTCACTGAAGCAAGTAGTAACATGGTAAAGCTGTTACACAGAAAACTTTGAGAAAAGGGGACTTAAATGATCCTTTAAAAAGATACTGTTATAATAAAATTGCTAAGATATATAAAAACTGGTTAAGTCATACAGGGTAATAAACTGTAACCTTTGAAATTATCTCTTCCACTGGACAGAAATTATTTGCATCTTGACTGGACATAAACTAATAAACTAATATATATCTTTATAGAGTCTAAGCCCTTAATTTATAGTAAATAGCAATCAAACAATGGTATGTTCTCCTAGATGATTAAAAAATTTCTGGTGGGCTTGTTAAATAATGCCCTAGTATGGCATTAAAAATATATGCCACGCTCTTTTGCACTTATTCCAAGTTCAGATCATTTTCCCTTGCTTGGGGTATAACAATGAATAAAGCAAATGCCTTCCTGGAGCTGGTAATGTAGGAAACCCCTCAACGTAGGGGATGATTATATAAGGCAGGATATGGACACTCAGTGGAATATGATGAATTCTATGTAGTCTCTAAAAGGACTAAAGCTGATCTATAATTGTTGATAGCCAGAAGCCAATGAAGAAATTTTTTTGGTAAGAATAGAGGACTTTGTCTGTAGGGCTGAAAGTAGCACTCAAAACGTAGAAGCATAGTCTTCAGTTAATTCAGGAAAATGGGATGTAAGGTGGAAAGGAGCAACAATTCCATACAAGAGTTGCCAGGAAAGTTGGATCAGTAATTAGGAGGAAATAGAGTCTGTCTAGCTAAGAACAGAAATTTAAAAGAACACACTAAAACATTTGGAAGGAAGGGAAAGGAAGGAGACAAGTAAGAGTTTGAGTCTTAGAGCAAAAGCATAGGGCATAGGAAAATTAAGAGGATGAGAGCCGATAGGAGGCACCCAGTGTTGCCACTGATGGGATAATGATGCACGACAAGATAATCTGACCCTATTCTCAAAAGAATTAATCAATTTCCACTTTCAGCTTCAACATATAAAGAACCTGGACATTCCTGACAACGGTCCCTACAACAAGCAAAAGCTGGGCAAACTAAAAAACAGTGAACTTTCTTGAACCTATCAGAAAATTGAAGTCATTGGGAAAGCTGTCACCCTGGAATCCTGAGGTTTGGTTACAGCTAGAGAGATACAGAAACCAAGATCTGCTTTACCCATCACAGAAGACATCAGAGCCATAAACTGGTAGGATGGTTAAATGACAAGGTTGACGAATTGCTGGGGCCCGGATGTGGACTGTCATGACAGTCAGAAACTCCAAGAAGCTATCATCTTAGGGAAACTCCCTAACTTTTCTGGGTTATTCTCTCCAACCTCACCGGGCTTTCACAGTGAGAATCCAAAATAGGTCCCCTTGTGAGTCTGGAAGGGGACTCCATAAAAAATTACTACTCTCTAGATAAAAGGAATTTGCAAGGTCCCAACTCTAAAACTTTACCTCAGCTGGAGGAAGAAAATTCTTTCAAACTTCAGTTCCCCCTAACCCAGGGGTTCCCAACCTTTTTATACCCGAGGGCGCATTCTAAAATATCAGTAGGGCAGCGGGCACCAGCTATTTCTAAGGATATTTATTATTGAACAAGAATAAAAAATAATAAACAAAAATAATTTTAAAATAATAAATTTATTGTACAAATTATATACACATAAGGAAAAATATATACAAAACGTAATACAAAGTAAATAAAAAACATGTATAATAAAATCATTTACAAAAACATAAAAGAAAACATAAAAAAAAACAATCTGTCAGTGTGATCTTTGGCATTGCATTTCATTGGCCAGTGCCTCGTAATTAGGAGAGTATGACGAAAACCCTGTTAGAGGGGAAGCTGGGATGGCTCAGTGGGTTAAGCGCTCACTTTGCAGCGCCGGGGACCGGGGATCGAGTCCCGGCCCCGGCCCGTGCGGAACCACATGCTGAGCTGGGAGCTCCCTCAGTTCAGTTCTCTCTCTGTCTCTGTCTCTGTATCTCTCTCTGTCTAAATAAATAAATAAATAAAAATATATATATTTAAAAAAAAAAAATACTAAAAAAAAAGAAAACCCTGTTAGCAAACAATTATTAAGATGCTCATCGGTAAGTCGAGATCTATATCGTGATTTCATTAAATTCATGTTTGAAAACAAAGATTTGCATAAATACGTTGACCCAAAAAACGATTTGATTTTATATGCCGCTTTTTTTTAAAATGGGAACCTTTTTTTTGTCGACTATGTTCCATAAGTCCTCTGATATTAAGGATTTTAGAAAAATATCGTTCTTAAGGTTCAAAATTTCTAACTCTAGTTCTTCTGCTTTCCCCTGAACAAGGTCTGCAATACATGCGGCTAGTTCTATTCCATTTATTTGGCAAGTAAAAGGATTGATACAGAAGGAGACAATTGGCTCGATATTTGTAAACTGCAGAAATCTCTCTTCAAACTGTTTTTGAAGCACTTGCAGGGTCT